>BPLR01017491.1:0-40559 GCA_021605095.1 Caerostris extrusa
GTTACTATTACGTATTGAAGGACCATAGTATTTTAAAAGTATTTAAATAAATTTAAAAGACACTGCTTCTATATATTTAAAATTATGGATTAATTTAATTACAATAATTTGAAACAAATATCATTGTTATAACGTTCTAACTATTATTAAGTTTAATTTATATTTTTAAACTTACATTTGTTGGTAAGAATTTGAGTAAGTTAATGAGTAGAAATACATCAATTTCTTACTATATTGATTAACTTTAATTAAAATGCATTACTAAAAATAGTATTTTTTAACTTACGTACTAGAAATTAAAGTTTGAACTTATAGCAATTAGGTAAGTCATTATTAAAAGTACAAAAATAATTATAATTATTTTGTATTTAATAATATAAAAGTACTATTAACAAATAAAATAATAACTGTAGATTAGTTTACAACTTTCTAACTATTCCATAGTTCATATTATTTAAAAATGCTTTTAAGAGGAAATAAAAACCATTGTTCCTGTAATTTTTTTTTAAAAATTATATATTGTTAAGTTATCAAAACTTGTTTAACTTGTTAAACTTTTAAATAAAATTGACTTTGTATTTCAAATTATTAAAAAAAAAAATATTTTACTTCACTTTAATTAATGGTTAAATATTTCTTGAATTAATAAAACGATTGTTATCACAAAAAAGTTAAATCTGAGATATCTCTCACTCTATTGATTGATCTCTTATTAAAAGATGAAATTCAAACAAAAATATTAAGATATAATTTCCCTGAACTTTTTTTCAGGTCCCTCACCCTTTTCTAGACTTATAGTGATTTACCAGTTAGCAAGATGACAAAGAAGGTCAAGTCAAATCTGCATGCCAGGAATATTCATTCTAATCATGTTTAGTTGTGTTTGTCGCTCTACGCTCCTTTGGGCACATTTTATTAAATAAACTCCTGGCCTACAGTTTAGCGTGATTCCGGAAATCAACATCGTCAAACATCCATGCTAACGCCAGGATTTGAACCCGGAAATAGGCCAGATGCCGTTAAAGCGCTTTAGAAGATGGGGAAGGTACAAACTTCATGTAGATCATCAACAGCTCTCACCGATGATTGCACTATAGGATAGCCCCTCCGAGAGTGCTTCTAAAGCCACGAAAGTAAGAAAACGAGTAACTGTTTAGAACATATAAATAGCAGAACAACAGCCATCTAAATAAATAATAAATAGTTATAAATCTCAGGAGACGGAACCCTCGGAGTGAGTCTACTGTCTCGCTTAGCTCCAACCAAAGTCGGTTTCTACTGTACAACAAAAAGATTTCTCTTGTCCAATTTGGACGCCATTTTCGACCAGCGGTCAATCCCACCAAGAATAACGTGGCTTGTTTCTCGCGGTCAGACGGAGACACTCGGAGAGAGAACGACTTGCTCCCTCGTCTGACGTCGCTTTAAGGGGTAACTGCACCGAAGTTTAGTTTCATATGGGAGAAAAACAGAAAAATTTCCCCTACCACAAGTGCCTTGACTATCGAGCGGCCCTGATGGCCAAGCAGCTAGTGATCTAGCCTTTGGTACCACAGGCTTCAGGTTCGGTGTAGGGATGTTTGTGAGTAGTTCGAAATCCATTTAAACTGTGGTCTAGGTCTCTGTTTAGCTCTCGTGAGCACAAAATGACCGTAGAGCGACAAACGAAACCAAACATGACTATCGATTTAGATGACTTACACACAATTTCTACCGAGTTTCCTCGTTTTTTGAAAGACGTTACTGCAAGACACTGCCAGCGGATTCCGAATCTCAACTCCTGTACTGTAGCTGTGCATGTTGTAACTAAGCCGGCATCAGGTGATATAATTGTAATTAACAAACGGAAGACCAATTTATAAATAAATGGAATTTAAGAAAAATATTGATGAGCATTTCACGCAGCTAATAATAAGTCACAAATAAAGTTTTCGCTTAATGCTTTATCTTTTATCTACTATTCAGGTTCTGATGGCAGAGTGGCAGCTCCTTGTTGCACACAGGTTTTGCAGTCGAGTCCCGGCGGTGCCATGAATGTTGGTAGTGGTTCGGAATCCACTTTACACAGTACGTGAAAATAAATCCCGTACGTCTAATAGGATCGTAGAATGTTGTGGGGTAGTGTTACTTGCGTCCGTGCCATATCTTCAAACTACATGCCCCCTGGGTAGTGCTAAATGAGTAACAGCGGTGCAGCCCCTGCTTATGGCATAAAGATTAACTGTCTCTGTATTGCCAGCTGCCTTAAGAACAACCAAATATACTGTTTATCATAAATTAATTATTCAAAAAGAAAAATAAAAAGCATTCCACATTAAATACAAGATTCTGGTAGTTCCCATTACACAAAAACTTTGAAGAGATTCATGCCGAAAAAAAAGAAGAAATCATTTTATTAGATTTGTCCAGACTACAGATCAATAGGATATTGGAAATTCTATATGAAATACTGCAAAATGATATTAAGGAAAAAAAAATACACAAATAATTCCAATGCATATAAATTAACCTAAATATTTCAAGCAGTTTTTTAGCGTGATATTTTTCATGAAAAAAATGTTTTCTACGAAAATGTATTGGATAGAAAGCAAAATAAATAAAGGAAAAGAACGAAAACAAAAGCAATTCTAATTTCAACCTAGGATTTGGAAAAAGTGAAAAAATAGAAAACAAACACATAAACACAATCAAAACACGGTTGTGTTCAAATAAATTTTATGTGTTTTTCCAATGAAGTAATATCACTTTGATCTTTGAAAAAATGAAAACATACAATGGCTAGCGCTCTTTAATTCTTAAACATATATATGTTAAAATAATCTTTATAAGGTTAATCGGGTGTTTGTAGTGGTTAAAGAATCCAATAAAGGAATAGGAAATAAATTGCTTAATATATGGATGGTAGAGCGCTGCTGGGGGTATTGCAAAACCGCGTCCGTGGCTTACCATCATAGTTGGAAAGAACACGCGCCTCCTGGGTAATGCAAAGTGAAAAAAAAGGTGCAGCCGTTATGGCTAAAAGATCACGGTCTGTTTGCCAGCTGCATTAAAGAAAAAAAAAAAAAAACTGAAAAAAAAAATAAATTATACTTAAAATATATTTTTTCAAAAAGCTATATATGTTAATAATTTAATATTAAAGTTATTTTTCAACTTATGATAAATGTTTAATTTCTTTTCATTCCAGATTACATCAGAAAAATCATTCAACTTCTTGATTCTTTCTTCTTGAAAACTTGCATGGAATATTGTTATAAAGAAAAAGAACTATTTATGGTTTTATAATGAATAATGTAATAACTTTGTAACTTTTTTTTTGATTTCAAATGGCTTTGTATTTGCAGCTAATTAATGGAATTTTAAAATATCGGTTTACAACATTTTTTTGTATTGAATCTATTGATTTATTTTTGCTCACTTTGATGAATTTAATTGAAAAATTTGGTAATGATTTTTAAATATATCAAAAGAACATGGATTTTTCGTTTACATAAATAATATAATAAATAAAACATAACAAGAATTTACAATGCATTTATCAAAATTTATGCTTATTCTGTCGTTTCAGCTTTTAAGTACAACGTTGTTAGAAATAAGGGCCTAATGATAAGATCAGGGTGAAATAAAATGCTATAGTATCAGAAATGAATGAAAATATATATACAAAGTCAAAAAATTAAAAAAAAAAAAAAAAAAAAAAATAATAAATAAATAATTTTTTAGTTTTATTTTTAAATTTATAAATATT
The DNA here is from genome assembly GCA_021605095.1 of Caerostris extrusa. Classification (NCBI taxonomy): domain Eukaryota; kingdom Metazoa; phylum Arthropoda; class Arachnida; order Araneae; family Araneidae; genus Caerostris; species Caerostris extrusa. The sequence goes on from BPLR01017491.1 coordinate 3,749, forward strand.
TTTATAAAGAAACGGGTAGAAAGTTTACCTATGAAATAAAATTATTTTACTTTTGTAACAAAAATTTTTTGCATAATAAAAAAAATATATAAAAATATTTTTAATTCTTAATGCTAAATTACATGTTAAAAGTAATTTTTTTAGTATGAATATTGAGAAGTTGTATAAAATAGTAATAATAAAGTAAACAATAAGTTGTATAAAGTATAAGAATAAAAAATATTTTGTTATTCTAATGCAGCTGTCAATACAGAGACAGTTAATCTTTATGCCATAAGCAAGGGCTGCACCGCTGTTACCTCATTTAGCACTACCTAGGGACATATGTTTTTTGAAGATATGCTATGTAAGCGAGTAACACTACCCCACAACACTCTACGGTCCTATTAGACTGGGACCTACGGTTTAAAGTGGATTCCGAATCACTGCAAACATCCATGGCACCGGCGGGACTCGAATTTTATTATGATAACGAGCGTCAGAGCATAGCCACTCGGCCATCAGAGACCTAACATAAAAAATATATATATAACATAAGGTAAAAATAAGGGGAATATAAAAATAAATGATTATTTATTATATGAATGAAAAACCTGCGTACAATTTAGGTAATTAAAATATTTTAATTCTACTTTATACATTAAAAGTAATTTCTTTATTATGAGTATCGAGAAGTTGTATAAAGTAGTAATAATAAAGTAAACAATAAGTTGTATAAAGTATAAGCATAAAAAATAAAATAAAAGTAAACAATAAATGAATATAAAAATAAATAAGAATTTATTATATGAATGAACAATACGTATACAATTTAGTCATGTTATTAATTATTTATTATTAATTGTTAAGTCATATTATTATTATTATTTAGTTTTGTTAATTTTATTTATTATTACAATTTAGAGGTGTTGTTATAGCTTTATAGTGAGTAAATATTTTTTTGTATTTCAAATAGCTGTTAATTTGCAACTAATTAATGGAATTCTTCAAATATTGGCTTACTACATTTTTTTTTTCGTATTGAATCTATCGATTTATTTATTATTATTTTTTTTTTTTTTTGCTCGCTTTGATAAATTTAATTAAAATTTCTGATAATGATTTTTGATATGGATGCACGTGTATATAAATAAAGTAATAAATAAAACACCTTGAATTTATCGTAATTTATGCGTGGCTGTAGCTTTTTTATTATTATTATCCAATGTTGTTGGAAATAAGGACCCACTGACACGAACGGGATGAAATAATAACATCAGAAAAAAAAAGTGAAACATCGGTAAAAATGAAAAAAAAAAAAAAAGTTTTCAAAAAAAAAAAAAAAGAAAAGAAAAAAAAAAAAAGCTGAGAAAGAAAAGGGAAATAATTCTAGTTTTAGCCGATGCAATGGTCTGAAAGAAATGGAAAGATAGAGAACTCTGCGAAAAGCAAAGGGAAGTGGATGAGGTAAAGAAATAAGAAGGCAGAACTGTAAGTAAAAGAAACCAAAAAAAAGTAAAAAAGAAATAAATAAAAAACTTCTTAAAGTAACTTTATCAATATTTATACAAGGTTCTCCCCGTTGGCACTGCCTGTTTACAATGGAGTTCTTGCCTTGTAATGCCAAATTCCAATATTCATTTTAAATTAAATTAGGTTTGTGCCAACCCTCCCTACATAAACAAAAGGGTAAAAAAAAAAGGGACTTCGTTTCCATACATGTGTATATCGATCACTATATTTCACTTTCTATCTTTCGCTCCAAGCCACGGTTTTTCCCCCTTTTTTCTTTTCTTTCTGTTTTTTCCCCGTTTATGTGTTTGTATTTCACAGTTTGAACTGAATTGCATATATCGAATCTTAGTTTTTGTCTTCAAAGGAGGATTGCTTCACTTACTGCTGCATAATAAGTAAAGCGCACGGAACTGAGGTGTATGGGAAGAAGCAGGACCCGATATGTCCACCATCTTGTTTACCGATCATAATGTACTCGGTTTTTTTTTTTTTTGTGCTTTGTTTTTATGAATAAATAAAATGAACGAAGTGCTTGAAAAACATAAAAATGAAAATCTAAAATGCTTATAAAAGAGTGCTTTTTTTTTTTTTTTTCTTCCATAGCTCAATCCCCGTACCTAGGAATATGTAGTATCATGTATGCCAGGTAGTTCATATACTATGCAGTATCACGTATACTAGGTAGTTTATATACTATGTAGTATCATGATATATTTTTTTGTGCTCAGTTTGTATGAGTAATAAATGAATGACGTACTTGAAAAACATAAAAATGAAAATTTAAAATGCTTATAAAAGAGTTCATTTCTTTTTCTTTTTTCATGCCTCACCCCTGTATCATGTATGCCAGGTAGTTCATATACTATGCAGTATCCCGTATACTATGTAGTTTATATACTATGTAGTATCATGTAATATCATTTTTGTGCTCAGTTTGTATGAGTAAAAAATGAATGACGTACTTGAAAAACATAAAAATGAAAATTTAAAATGCTTTATAAAAGAGTTCATTTCTTTTTCTTTTTTTTCATGCCTCACCCCCGTACCTTCGGATATGTAGTATCATGTATGCCAGGTAGTTCATATACTATGCAGTATCACGTATACTATGTAGTTTATATACTATGTAGTATCATGTAATATCATTTTTTTGTGCTCAGTTTGTATGAGTAAAAAATGAATGACGTACTTGAAAAACATAAAAATGAAAATTTAAAATGCTTATAAAAGAGTTCATTTCTTTTTTTTTTTCATGCCTCACCCCTGTACCTTCGGATATGTAGTATCATGTATGCCAGGTAGTTCATATACTATGCAGTATCCCGTATACTATGTAGTTTATATACTATGTAGTATCATGTAATATCATTTTTTTTGTGCTCAGTTTGTATGAGTAAAAATGAATGACGTACTTGAAAACATAAAAATGAAAATTTAAAATGCTTATAAAAGAGTTCATTTCTTTTTTTTTTTTTTTCATGCCTCACCCCGTACTTTCGGATATGTAGTATCATGTATGCTGGGTAGCTTAGATACTATGTAGTATCGTATCATATATACCAATTAGTTCATATACTATATAGTATGATGTATATCAGGTAATTTATATGTAGTATCATGTATACCAGTTAGTTCATATACTATTTACATCATATATACCACGTAGTTCATATACCATGTAGTTCATATACTATGTAGTATTATATATCCCAAGTTGTTCATATACAATGCAGTATCATGTATACCAGGTATTCATATATTATGTTGTATCATGTATGCCAGGCAGTTCATATACTGTGTAGTAGTATGTATACTAGGAACAGCCCACAGACGTTTTAAGGTGAGGACATTGCATTGCCCATCACTTGAGTAGCCTATGACAGAAAACCTGGGAAACTAAAACCAGTTAGCATGACTATCGATATGAGAAAGTTTACACACATTGGCACATTCACCATCGAATCTCCTCATTTCTGAAAGCAGTGACTACAACCATGTCACCAATTGATTCGAACCACACCACTTCTGCATTCTAGCGGCTTATGTTTCCACTGGGTTCCGAGTGGAGCCTAAAAAGAATGCTCGTTATCGCTTGTGTCGATGACATTGGACTAAGAATGGAAATTTTCTTTTCGCGATATTACAGGACAACTTTGGCAATGATGCCACCATTATGCATGATTGTTAGCAGAATTCGTCGTAGGAAGGTATTTTCTGAAGAAGAACATTATCTGGCCATACACGGGACACTACTAAGAGGGACACGAGCCGTATTCACCATATAGCTGTAACTCATCATACTGCATATGTAGCAAAAATTCGAACTTCTATTGGCACCAATGTTACGTAGTGAACGATAAAAAATCGATTTCTTGATGTACAGTTCCGCGTCAGATGCCCTATAAGGTTGATACCACTAATTCCAAATTACTTCAGTGGTGTCAAGATAGAATTTATTAGAGGAGATTTGTTATATTTTCAAATGATTCTGTCTTGGTGCCAATGAAGGCCTTATTTTGGTTTGAAGAAGGCCAACTGAGCACTTGAGTCAATCTGGAAACGTCATAGAGATACTGGACCTACACCAGGAGTCATAGTCTAGAGAGCAATTTCTTATGACATGAGTACTCTCGTCGGTATCCTGCGTACTTTTCTTTGCGTATGGTTGTGTTGCTATTTTTGATTACTATTGCAAAGGCCGTTTTTCGACAGGATAGCGCTTGTGTCCATACAGCTACTGACTCCCAACATACTCAGGAGAGAGTCGGCATGCTACTTTGGCCAGCGGGATCACTAGATATAAAACGTATGGGACATTATTGCTAGATAAATCCACAATCAGCACGGACCACCGCCCGACATACCGATCACAATGAAATTTTGCTCAAGATAACATAAAAAGCAGCATTTGTGTTAGCAAATTTAATCATAAATTACAAACATGCAATATAATGTAATTTATTATCATTTAATGTGGATGGAAAAAAAATCCAGCATATTATTACTGTATCACGTTGTTTTTAATGCAACGTACTTTTATTTTTATTTCATGCAATTAAAATTATTATTCTTTTTTAAGTACATAACTTCTATTTTATTAACAAAAGTTGTCCTTGTATCCTAATTGATTAAAAGGTCACGATCTAAAGCAATAATTCTGAATTGCATTAATTGTTTTTTGCAATAATTCTAATTCTCTGGAAATATATGTGTAAAGACTGCAACAAGCATAACCAATATTTAGACTTGAGTAAAACAAATATATGAAAAAGTGTTTAAAGTAATCCCTATAGAATATCTATATGGATTTTTAAATTTATAATTTGATTTTGGAGAATTCAAATTAATTCTATTCTATTTAGTAATAAAATACAATATGAACAAAAAATATTTAAGTAAACAATGAAATTATAATACAATATAACAATAGATGTTAAAAAAGAAGTTTCGAAAGAATTCTTTAATACTTTTAAAGTAGCGAAATGGTGTAATATTATAATAGAATAAATATTACAATAAGCCATCTATATTTGTGTCACAATACAAATTTACTTTAGAAACTTGCCAGAAAACTGAATAATACTGCTACGATAATTAAAAAGAAGAATTCAGAAGCACAATTCTTAAAAGCACGAAAAAAAAAAAAAAAATAGTATGGTCTAGGTATAGGTCGTGTAACAATACAATTTAAAAGAAAAGTGTGAATTCAATTCAATTTTAAGGGATACATCTTATCAAAATACAAAAGAAATTAATTGAAAAATCAGATTAAAACTTTTTAAGTTTAAAAATACTTTGTTTTCGTGCTTTATTGTTGAATTTCACTTGCAGGCAAAGGTTTTTTGTCAGAATAATTCTTTCTTTATAATTTTTTGTCATTATCTCATAAAAACTTTGAAAGAAATATATAATTTTAAATATCTTTTTTTATTTTTAAGTCTGAAGCGCATTGAATAATATCTTCATGACGTAAAAAATAGTTTTAATTTTAAAATTCTATTAAACAAGTAATATAAAAAAATTTTTTAAGTCAATTCCCACTTTTTTTCATTAAATTGCAGAAAAGTCCTTTACAAATAAAGTTGAAATTTTCCTCTTACATCTGGCGCCATCTATTATTAGATATATGCAACTTAAATCTCAAAAAAAACTAAAATTAAGTAATTAAATTTAATTACTGAATTAATATTTGAAAAACTGTATTCACATCCAGTGTCATCCCCTACAAGTTCAAAAAAAAAATGTATTTGAACTTGAGTGGATGAATAAAAGTATTTTATGAACGTTTAAAAATTTTGACAAAATTTGAACAAGATATATATATATATAGGAGAGTGTGAACTAATAGTAGGAATTGAAAAAAGAAATATAAATGAAATACAATTACTACCAGAGGTGAGGAGTGGGAGTGAGAATCAGGGAATCGAGCATACTTGTAGGAGACAGGAGTCAAAATTAAAAAAAATTCAGTATTATAGAATAATCTCTATTTTTAAAAGAAGTCTCAGGAATTATCAAGAGTCTCTATTATAAATTAATTTTTATTTTCTCAAAAGTATTAGAATTAACCATAAAATTAAATGTTAAGGAGGCAATTCAATTATATCCTTTAATAATTTTTCTTTAGTTCTAATGCAGCTGGCAAACACCACAGTTGTCTCAGATGCCTTACGGTAAGTGCTGCAATGGTGTTAGCACTACCCTGGGAAGTAGCTTGAAGATAAGCAACTGACGCGGAGTACCCTCCCGACGCTTTACTATCCCATTAGACCGGGACCTACGGTTTAAAGTGGATTCGAACCAATGCAAACATCCATGGCGTCGCCAGGACTCGAACCCGAAATCTGTGGTACCAAGCGTTAGCCACTCGGTCATTCAGGCCCTATTCTTCAATAATAAAACCAGTGGAAATGACAGTTACTTAAAGAAGATGATGAAGCAACTGTCATTTATTATTATAAGCATACCAATTAAGTGTTCAGAAATTTTTCTCAGCACTAAGGCTTACATATTTAAATGTAAGTATATATATATCCTTATCAGCATGCATCAGTAATAAATATGTTATTGTTGTTGTGACTAATCCTTAGTGTCTTGTAGTGAGGGACAGACATCCCATGAGTATCTACTCATGACTGAGAGAAAGGGGCAACTTCTGTTGTGATGAAGCACTCGTAGGTAAAAGTCTAACATGGTTCCGTGTCACTGAAGAAGGAGGGGAAGGCCTTCTGGGAGAACTTTCAGGACAACTACCACGCATTTGAGTATCGTATGAAAAAACCGGTAAACTTCCCCAAGAAGTTCGATTGACGAGGCAAAATGTTGAACATCACAAACGTTCTCGAGTCTCCCCTTTTTTTTGAGACAGTGTCTACACCAAAGCCACCAGCGGATTGAACCCTGAGCCCTAATGCTCACCAATGGCACTCATTGCTGCAAGTCGAGCAGTCATAAATATAAGTTTAATATGTAAGAGCGACATCAATTATTAGATTTTTCTTACAATCTGTTGTAACTTGTAATTATCCCATTGTGTGTGGGCAGGGTATATTTCCTCTTTTTTTGGATGAATCCAGGAAGGGTAGATGACGCTACCTCCCGTTCCCAAAGGTCCAAAGTATGGGTGGTGAAGGCCAAAGGTGAGGTCCAAAGTAAAAACCGGTCGGTTTGGTGGGGGTGATAGAAGACTGCTTTTGCGTTTTGCGGGGAGAAAGGAAGACCCCGTTGAGGAAGGAGAGAGAGCTATCTGGAACAAGGCGTCAGCCTGTGCACATATTTTTGCTGCGAGAATGGCTACATGGAGATATCCATGTCCATCTTTATATTGGCTGCGAGCACCCTTTGTTTTAAAGGTTTTTGAGGCTACTGGTAAATCACTGCCTACACACACATGGGAATATTTCGTTTGAGGTATGCGTAATATTATGATTATTTCTCTATAAACATTTTTCATTTATTCTGTTTTAAGTGCCAATGTAAAATCCTGTAAAAATCCTAAATTTAAATTTAATTGTATATATTAGTATTCATTAAAAGTAAAAGTAAATTAGTTGTTTGTTTTCGTATTAATTTTAATTGTTTTTTATTAATGTTAAATTATTTGGCCGTCCTGCGAGTATACGCAGACTAACGGCATCATTTCTATGTCGATTCTAACACAATCTTTTATATTTGTTAAATTAAAAATTTTTTTCTTTTGTTATCGATATATTTATCAATTTTTTAAATAAATGATAAGTTTATCATTTTATAGATTTTTTTCTTTAGCAATCGCGCCATGTTGGAAACTGAATTAAGCACTACTACAAAGAACTGTTATATTTGTGGTATCAGGTTTTTACCAGATTTTTATTATAGATATTCCTCTATACGAATAGAATTTCTTTTGGTATAAATCATATAAGTGAAGATGGGAAGTCGGAGTAGAGAGAATGGTGTTGGAAATCGAGTGTTTTTGAAGAAGTCTTAAAGCGGAGTCGTCAGTTTAAAAATTCCACCCAAATTTTTTTATGAAAATAATTTTTATTTTCTAAAATTTGAAGAATTAATGTTAAAGTTAATTGTGAAAGTGGCAATTCATCTGTATCATTCAATAAAAAAGAAACAACAGCAAAGAAAGTTACTTCTTCATCAACAAACCAGACAAATGCTGAGAGACGTTTCTCAGCATTGAGGCTTGTAGAAAGCTGTCTTTGATCCACAATGAAAGAAGATCTTATAGAAGCCATTCTGTTATAAAGAACAAATAAGATTTACAAATACACCATTTTTGTTCTTAAAATGCACATTTATTTTTGCTTGTCTTCAACTATTCTCTAATACTTTGATACCTGTTAATTTGATACCTGTTATTTCAATAAGATATACGTATAATTTGTAATCAAATTTAGAACATAATGATAACTTTTAAGTTGTTGTAAATATTACACTATTAAGGTTGTAAAAATGCTTTTTTCAGCAAAAAATGGTTTTATAGATATGTGAATTCAATAAAAGTCATTGAATTTATTTGACAAATACTTCTAAATCCCTTAGTAAAGATCAGAGTTAGGAGTCGGTATGAAAAATACAATTCAAAAAGTGGATGCATAAGTTCAATCAAATATTAAAGTCATGTGTATTAAAATTTTCTTTTAAACTATTCATAATTTTAAGCTAAGCATAGCTGTCTTGTTTAATTAATTTGTTGCACTGGCTTTAAATATAAATACTGTTATTTAACTTTTATAATTTTATACTTAATGAAAACTTTGTTATCTGTTCATTTAGTACTGTTATTTTAATAGTATATATGTATATTTTGGTCGCCTGATGACTACCTGACGACCGAGTGACTAATGCTCCGCCGTTCGGTGCCATGGATGCTTGTAGTGGTTTGGAATCCACTTTAAACTGTAGATCTCGGTCTAATAGGACTGTTGGGAGTAGGACTGACAACCTTAGCCTGAAAAAGAAGAAAAATCTCTTGTTTCGGAATCTGCCAGTATGCAGATGCTTTGGCCCACCGTGAGTCTGTTAGGCCATTGAAGAAGAAGATGTATATTTTATAATGAAATTGAGTATAAGGCTGATTTTTAAGTCGATGTAAAAACTACAGTTTTAAAAATGTTAAAAATTATTATTTGTTCCGCAAGAACTGCTTTTATGGATATGTGAATTCAATAAAAGTCATTGAATTTTTTCACAAAATTTTCTAAATCCCAAAGTAAAAACCATAGTCAGGAGTAGGTATAAAAATACATAAATTCAGTAAAATATTGGTCGAGGATGTTGTATACATAAATTCAGTAAAATATTAAAGCAATGCTTATTTAAATTTCATTTTAAGCTATACATAATTTTAAGCTAAGCATAGCGATACTTACGAAAATGACAAATGTGTATTAACAGGACAATATTCCTGAAATTAGAGATTTCAAAATTTATTGTCTTTTACAATAAGGTACTTACTTAATTAGATACTTTTACAATAAGGTACTTACTCTTAACAAAGGTTTTGCACAGCCAACCTTACATTGTTTACAATTCTTTTTTTTTCAGCCAAGTTGTCATTTTAAATGCAAACATAAATTTATCCTAATTACCTCCTAAATTATTAAACATAAATTTATCCTAATCACCTCCTAATTATTATTCAAATAGCTTCTTTTTAGTTATAAAATTAAGAAATTATAAGGAAACAAAGAGCTTGCTGGATAAATAGTGTGAAACATACCAGAAACAGCATTAATGAGTAAATGAGGCGCAATGATTATTTTCTTTTTTGCCAACATGAAGCTAAAACTTCATTAGAAATAAATGTTACTAAAAGATTTTTAGTTCTTATATTAGAGCATGCTTTTTATTTACAAGTAGATTCATCTGTGAGTTTTCATAACTGAATTTTCAATTAAATGAAACTTATTAAATTATTATTATTAATAAAACTTATTAAATTATTATTAAAGAAACTTATTAAATAATTATTATTGAAAAACTTATTAACTTATTGTTAACTTTTCAATTAAAAAGAAATTAATTTGAAATTACAAAGTTTACTGATTCATTGATCTATGTTACTCACAGAGAGTACTTCAACATTTTTTGGCTTTAATGTGCTAAAGGCTTTTAATAAAAATTTATTTAAAGATTATTTAATGTAACAAAATTGAACTAAAATGTAAAATTTAAAATTATAAGTTAAGTAATAATTTATAATTGTTGTCAAATTTATAACTACTTACATATAAATATGTGAGAATAGAAGGAAAGTACCATGTAATAATAATAATAAAAAAAGTGACGACATCATTTTCTATAATTTAGGTGAAAAATAAGACTTTAAATTTTAAGAACTACTTGTTGACTTTTTTTTTATAAATGCTGTCATTAACAGTAGATGGCGCAGCCAGCTCTGGCATCGTGTAGATGACGCTGCCTCTTTGAATGAATATAGAAAATGCAATGTATAAAAATAGTAGAAAAAGCAATGTAAACAATGTATGCTTTTGATGGCGAGAGCGGTGGCTGTTCAGATAAATATTTTTGATAGTAAAATATAGTATATTATTAGTTTTAAAATGTAATTATTGTTAGTAATAGATTTTTAAGATATCACACTGTAATAAGATATTATCTTTGTACCCAGTCATTCAAAATTGATTTGAAGAGTACTCCACTGAATTTCAAGTAGTGCAGTGATTACTATGCTTAACAGATTTTGACTCCATAGATGTATATATTGATCCATGAGTGTATGATAAAAAAATATTGTGGAAGGAGGAAATATGGTTAATTATGATGGGTCCAAGTTATGTACCAATTGTTTATTTAATTCTAAGTTACATATGGACAGGCATTAAAAGTTATCAACCAAAAAAAAGTGTGACATTAAACTCTAATAGGCCACTATTCGTGGTGGTTCGCCAAAGCCAAAGGAATGAAGCCGAAAATATGGTTTAACGACAAGGTTTACGAAAGTGTTTTTAATTTTTATGATTTAATAAGCTAAATTTTCCACGTTTAAATTTTTATATTGGTGTTATTCATTTATTTTTGTGATAAGCCCCTCATTTTAATGGGCCAAGTTAAGTAACAATCATTTATTATGTTTGTCACATAAGGCCAAACATTAAATGTTAATGACAAAAGTAAAAAAAAAAAAAAAAAAGCCTTGCCCTTCAACCCCCCATGGACAGTTCTCGACCACTAATGTGGAAGTTCAGTCAGTATAAAGAGGATGTACTGATGACCTGCAGTAGGTGTTGCAAGACATACGAAACAGTATTTGCAATATCTAAATTTTATAAAAACTTTTGTAATGTTCAACTGAATAATAAGCTGAATTGCCTATAGTTGTAATGTGTACTTTATCTTATATATCATATTTGTATTTTCCGTTCTTTGCTGTATCCTATTCGACAGATATTTTCAGTCAATATTCATTTAAATGGAGCCTTGATGGCAGAGTGACTATCACTCTGGCGCTCGGTGCCACAGGTTTCAGGTGCGGTGCCATGGATGTTTGTAGGGGTTCGGAATGTACTTTAAACAGTAGGTCCCGGTCTAATAGGCCTGTTGAGCGTAGTGCTGATAACCCTACCCCGTAAAAAAAAGAAAGAAAAACATCTCTTGTCAAGGACATCTCTTGACGGCCTTGGGGCACACCATAGGACTGTTGCATCACTGAGATGATGACGATTCATATAAATATTAAAAATTTTAATCATAATATCAGATACTTAAGTTTACGACAGTGTTTTTAATTTTTATAATACAGTAAACTTGATTTTTCTATATTTAAATGAAATAGTGGCTTTAATTTGTCCTTTTTTTGAGAAAAAAAAATATTAAATACAATATTGAAGTAACAATTTTTATTCTTCTTATTATTACATTTTTATATCTGTAAAATTTCGGACTATATGATCTGCTTTACAGTTATTTATTTAGTTATTTAATGTAAACAATAAAACATATTATTTAAAGCATTAAACAAAAAAAAGTGTTTAATTTTTTCGTTACATTATTATATTTTTTTTATAAACGTTTAAGTCAAAATCAAAATAGTTATATTTAATTTACATTTGCTATGCAATTTAATTTGATGTATTAATTTGTATATGTTTTTTTTTCAAAGTCAATTATTACATTAACAGATTTTCAATGATATAAATCTTAAAAAAAAAAAGTAAATCCTGTATAATTCCAACCATAACATTCCTATAGTGGTCAAAAATGGAGGTAGGTACTTCTGATCATTTTAACAAAGAGATAATGTGGGTTACACTGGGACAAACTAGAATGAATATCAAGCAGAGAGCAGCTTTGGACATTTCTTCGACTCATGGCTTACGAGATAGAGCTTTCAACATTTCCTGCTAAAGATGCCCTATGCGTGTAAATTTTTATACTTTTTGCGATAGATAGCACGTAGCAAAAAAAAATTTAACGTGTAAAATATTTTAGTATTTGTAAAACAAGAAACTTTGAACTTCTGGAAGAATATTGATGTCAGTATTCGATCCTCATTCGCTTTTTTTCTGAAAAATGTAAAACATAACTTCCTGACTTTTTTTCGGATGCAGATATTTTATAAAACTGAAATTTTTATTTGAAATATAAATGACATCAATTTCAACTTTTATACTTTTATTAAGGAAGCAATAAAAAATAAGATCATTTGGCGAAAAAGCTAATAAACTTTTATTAGCATTTTAGCTTTTATTAATTATAATTATTTTTTGCTATTATTAGCTTTTCCTATAATTATTTTCTACAGTAAATACGAGTAATATAAATACTATAAATATTATTAAAATTTTTTTATATTTTCCGTATTATAGTGATTTTCGCACACCTTTACCTTTTTTTTAATATTAAAATATAATCTCAACATAGCTTTTTATTAGGTATAAACTTATTTACGTACGAAACAACAATAATAAAAAATAAATAAAGGAAATAATTAATATCATTGTGCTTTGTTATAAGAAACATTATATGTCTAAATAACAAGCAATCTATGCAGTGTTAGATTTTTTTTGCCAAGTTTCTTGCTCTATACTGAATGGCATGATTCCTGTGACGAATTTATTATAAAAGGTTATTTTAATATTGAATAAATTAATGTAATTATTTTCTACAGTAAATAAGAACAATACAAATATAAATATTATTTAAAATTTTTATGTTTTCATTATTGTCGTGATTTATTACATATCCTTATTTTTTAACATTAAAGTATATTCTCATCATAGCCTTTTTAAGATATAAACTTATTTAGTACAAAAACAGCAATAATAACAACAATAAATAATTATAAAATAATAAACATTATTATGCTTCATTATAACAACAAACATTCTATGTCTAAATAACAAGTAATCTATCCAGTGATATATAATTTATTTTACCAAGTTTCTTGCTTTATACTGAATGGCATAAAATATTAATCAAATATTTTATTAAAGAATTCAAATGCATTTTTTGTATTGAAGTGAAAAATACAAATAATAACCAAAAATAATTATTTTTGAAGCTTAAGTTGTAGCTTGAAAAATACTACTCAGTGTGTTACTAATTGTAGTTGAATTTTATTATCAGGGTGCATTGACATTACAGTCCAGTAAAATGGTTTTTCATTTTTTGAGAATTTTTAAGTACAAAATATAATACAGTTAAAAAGTACATTCTGTAAATATAAAAATAAAGTATTAAAAATTATCATAACATTATCGTATACTGTAACATTATAAAAAAAGAAGATATATTCTGTATGTATAAGTTAAAGAAGATATCATTATAAAAGAAGGCATATTCTGTAACATTATAAAAAGAAGACATATTCTGTAACATTACAGAAAGAAGATATACTCTGTAATATTATATAAATAGATAATATTATTTAAAAAAAAGATATTTCTGTAATATTATTAAAAAAAAAAGTAATATTATATATTCTGTAACATTATAAAAAAAATATTTTCTGTAACATTATAAAAAGATAAAATTATAAAAGATATTTTCTGTAATATTATAAAATAAAAAGATATATTCTGTAATATTATAAAATAAAAAAGATATATTCTGTAATATTATAAAAAAAGATATATTCTGTAATATTATAAAATAAAAGATATTTTCTGCAACATTATAAAAAAGAATATTTATTTTGCAGCATCATAAGAAATATTCTGTAACTATATAAAAAGAAGATATACTTAATCTGTAACATTAAAAAAAAGAAAAATTCAAAACTTTTTGTGCATTTACTTATTTTTTATACCCTTTTAGTTTTAATAGCTCTCTTAGAATACTTCACCCTTCATTTAAGGATATTTTTGTCACAAACGATGTTTTGCATAATTAAACTTATCATCCAATTAAGGTTACAAATGTAATGGGATGAAGTTTAATTGCTCAGACAACTATGTTACAAAGAAATTGGAGAACTGAAAAAGAAGTTTCACACAAAGGTAATATGCAGGTATAAAATAAATATAATGACAAGATAAAATGCAAAGTTTTTAAACAAATGTGGTAAATCGTAAAATTAAGTGTCTTTTATTTCATGTACTATGATGCCTTTTACCTGTATATATATATATATATATATATATACTGCTAATAACCTAAGAAAGTGCTTTCCTATTTGGATCAACACACATTTGTGAACAAACAATTCTATATAGTTTGTTTACTATAAAAATTGAACCAAAAGATGAATACACTTAATAAATTAACTCTTAATATAATATATAGAAAAACTTAATTTTTTCCTTTTTTTTTTTTCTTTTTAGATATCTATCCATCCATCTATTTATCCATCTATCTATCCATCTATATCTATTTATCCATCTATATCTATTTATCTATCTATATAGATATCTATCCATCTATATCTATCTATCTATCTATCTATCTATCCATCTATCTATCTATATCTATCTATTTATCCATCTATATCTATCTATTTTATCTATATCTACCTATTTATCCATCTATATCCATCCATCTACCTATTTATCATCATCCATCATTTATATCTATCTATTTATCCATTATATCCATCTATATCTATCTCCATTTATCTATCTATCCATTTATATCTATCTATTTATCCATCTATATCTATCTATCCATCTATATTTATACATCTATATTTATCCATCTATCTATCCATCCATTTATCTATCTATATATAAATATATTCCATTGTTTGGGAGGCTCACAGTCAAATTGTAGCGAATATGTGTGACCTATTGTCTACACAAATTTATGAAACTACAAAAATTGTTTAATTGTTATTTCATTAATTATGTTAACTGTTTTTTAATATTTTTCAGCAGCCTTACATAATGAGTTCAAATCTGATTCATTAGAAGGTTATTCAAGGTTATTCAGCATGAGTTCAAATCTACATAAAAACTATATCACAGTTAGGAAACAAACATTGCTTTTAGCAAAAAAATCTTCACCTTTATGCTCGAATAATGCACCTTTATTAGCGACAAATCTCCTCGACAAACGCAGTAAAAATAAATCTTATGTAAAGCACCTTTTTCATTAACATGGCCCCAAACTCTCAGAATATGAAGTTAAACGAATTTTTATGGCAAGAGTGCACCATGGAAAAAGAGAGCTGCCAATCTCCCAGTTTGCTCTTTGCCTTGTTATTAAACGGGTTCCTTTTCACTATTAAATCAACCTCCGCTGGGGTTCTAAGTGGCATGGGGGTTGGGGGCTCATAGGGGGCCGGGGTGCTCGGCAGCTACACAAGAGGGGTGGAAGGTTATAATTCGGCCTTAGGGGTGGGCGATGAGTCAGAAAGCCGATAATTTCCACAGCTTTTAACGGTTGAATTTGATTATGTCAGCCTAAAGACACAGAGGGGCTCTAAAAGCATGGTGTGTGCAAGTTTTCGAATAAAATTTGACGGCTGGAACAAAGACTTTTGTTTGAGAGGAGACGGGGGTGGGGATGAGGATGGTATTCTTTTGAAGAAAATATTATAATTTGCCATAGTTCAACTGAGAAAAGAGAAATATAGTAGTAAAATATGAAATTTCGTATCAAAATTTAAAGTGATATACATATTTCTTTTGCTGTTGAATTTTTATTGTTGGAATCCTTATGTAACAAGTAGATACAGGACAGATTTATTTTTTTTTTATAAATTATGTTTTTGCTACTTTCTGTTTATCACAGTTGAGAATTCTATATCTTTGTATTGCTTGTAAGAGAATAAATTTAGAAGGTATGAAGTTGAAATAATAAAAGAGTGTGAAACTAATTTAAAGTGACAAATTATGAATTTTTGAAATGATTAAGATTTTCTAATACTAAACTTTGTTATTGATGTAATACATCAGACACTCTAAGGTTTATTTTGGCCAATTCTGATGTTATAATTTACTAAATTTATGATGAAGGCCATCAACTCATATGACAGTAATTTTCATTACTAACTTTAAAAGAGATAATTTTTTTTTAGTGTGCAAAGAAATAATTTAATCTTTCGTTGATTATATTTTTCTCATTTTATATCGACAGATAGGAAAAAAAAAGCGATAAATACATCAAAAAGTAATGTTACCGCATAAATGGTTACGAGTTATTTAGATTATTGATATATATGATTGTTTGAAAAAATAAATTCTATTCTCAATAAATTCTTTTATAAATTCTTACTCATTTTATATCCATAGAATGATTAGGAAACAAAATAAATACATAAAAAAGCAATATTTCTACATATGTGATTATGAGTTCATTTTCATGATAATTAAGGAGATTTTATACAATCACAATATACTAGTTTCTTTGATATTTTTGCAAATGGCAAAGTTTGTCTTTCATAATACTTTGATGATATTTGAATTCCAGTTTTAAATTAGTTATATAAACAATTTAATATTACATTACTAACTAAACAACGTTATTTTTACATTACAATATTAATAGCAATGAAAAATAATATTGTATTATGTATAACGTATAATAAATATGAGGACTTGTTCGTTTACTTTTGTAAAGAATTTTGTAATAATTAGCTCCAAAAAGAATTTTATTATTTTATTTAAAATAATTTAATTTATAATAAAAACTAAACGCTCACAAATATGTTAAAGTTACTGATATATAATATATTATAATTTACTATTGCATTTTTTATAAATAAACTTATATATCGTCCATAAATACTTTTTAAAAACTCAGAAAAGTATTGCCTATACCTAATAAGCGAAAACATTAATGATTTAAAAAAAATCATACACTAAAAAAATAATATATACACATATATATATGTATATATACTGACATAGATACTCCACTGTTTGAATATGATATTTTTTTAATCAGGAAACAATAAATATTTTTTTAATAAATTATTTGGCATGATAAATATTTCATAAGATTAATTAACGGTTTACAATAATTCCTTCAAATGTAAACTTATTTTGAAAAGACTTTGAAATCGAATATTTTTGCTGATTTTTGCTGACGATTAAAATTTCTCGGAGAAATATTAAGAATTAAGTAGAAATTAAAATGAAATCCTTCAGGACATCTTCTTTTTTGAAACTAATACTTTTCTATCACTAATTAAAATTAAAACTTGGAGGGAATCATGTATCCGGGATTTCTTCAAATTGTTAAAATCCTCCCCTCTTTTTTTTATGGGAAAAAAAAAGTAAAAGAAGAAAAAGAAGAAGAATAAGCTCTTTTAGGAATCGGAAATCTAATTATTGAAAACCTGTATTGCATGATTTCCACCACCTCTTTCCCCCAAAACAGAAAACATAAATTCTGTCCTTCTGCAAATGACTTTTCAAGTGATGCACTCGCAAACACACTTTCTTTCAAAAGAAAGTTTGTTTATTTCTCAACTAAACAAAAAAGGAAAACAAAAACATCTTCACATGTTTGCAAAGTCGTCTTCTGCAGCTCAGTGTTCGATTTATGTCGAGTTCCATTTAAATAAACGTCAATTTTTAAATGAGATTAGCTAATGGTGGATACGAATGTTGTTGCATATGCATTCTCTTTTGAGCACTTTTCTTACGAGTTTTCTTCACTGTGAAGAGTAAAATAATCTTCATTAATTATGTAAGATTTATGTCCACCCATAGCAATGAAATGTTTTGATACAACAACAATAATAAAAAAAACAGTAATATATAAAAAAAAAAATTAAGTCAATTCCTCCTTTTATTTCACTATATTACAGAAAAGTCCATTATAAATAATTTTCCTTCATTTTTTTAAGTTTATCTGGCGCCATCTATTGGTAGATATATGCAACTTAAATCTAAAAAAAAAAATAAAATGAATTAATTAAATTTAATTAAAAAATTAATATTTGAAAAACTGTATTAACATCCAGTGTCATCCACTACATGTTAAAAAAAAATGCATTTCAGCTTGAGTGGATGAATAAAAAGAATTTTATGAACGATTGAAAATTTGAACAAGATACATATAGGGAGAGTGCGACCTAATAGAAGGAATTGGGAAGAAAAAAAAAAAAAAACTACTCTATACGTACATGCATTACAGTAATGAAACTGGCGGTTAAGTGCATTATTCACATCCAATGCGATAGAGGGCGCTGTAACTCAAACGACCCTTTTGGCAAGTCAAAGCATGTTTGACATTGCTTCTTCAAACTTTTGTTTTTGTATATAAACACAAGATCACCCCCTTTTAACTCTTTTATGGAAACACCATCGTTATTTATCACAATGTTTGACTTGAAAACTGGTGAAGGATTATCCTCCTTTCAATACAGAAAATGGCTTCTAATTTTCAGTGTGGGTTTCGACTCTTTCAATAGTTGTAATTCAATGCCATTCAGATGGATTTATTGCTGATTTATTAAAGGAGAAGGAGACATTTTCAAAGCATCCAGAGTTTCTTTATTTTTGTGCACTCCAGGAAAAGATATTTACCAAACTTCCTCTTTGCCGCAGCATTGATTTTTGTTTGTTTCTGACTTTTAGACGTTGGAATAGAAGCACTTAAATTTGTATATTTATTGGATGTCATAAATATCAGAAGACCGAAATGCTCTTTTTTTTTTTTAAAAGTAAACAATTTGCAGTGATTTGTATGCATTGTATTTGTAAAACACTTAATGTGATATTTTCCTAATAATTGTTTAACGTATTTGAAAAAATATTCAAATATTTTAAGAAAAGTTAGGAAAAGTTTCAGTAACGTATTTTTCTTTACAGAATCTTTGGATGTATAAGTACAATTATTTATTCTCCTTTTGCTAGAAGTCCCTTAAAAACACCGACTTTTTGCGATCTGGTTGCATTTTATTTGTAATGCGATTGACAGACAAATTCTGTAAATCATATTGAAATTAAAAAATAAATAAAATTAAAAAAATATATAAGAATGCATTAAAAAAACTTTAATGCATTTTTATATATTTTTCTAATTTTAATATGATAAAATGATATATATCATATATATATATTAATGATATATTTTTATAATTTTAAAATTACCATATTTCATATAATAATATCCTAAATTTAATATGATTTTTTTATATTATTTAATTATTTTTAAGATTCCAGTAAGTACAAATAAATATAAGTTTAAAAATTGAATTATAATGTCACATTAATTATACATTTTAATTAAATTATTTGGAATGATAAATATTTCATAAGATTAATTAACGGTTTACATCAATTCCTCCAAATGTAAACTTATTTCGAAAAGACTTTGAAAGCGAATATTTTTGCTGATTAAAGGAATTTCGTTAAACTTCTTCCCGACGCAATTTAAAACTTCTCGAGGAAACATATTAAGAATTAAGTAAAAATTAAAATTAAATCCTTGAGGACGTCTTCTTTTGAAACTAGTACTTTTCTATCACTAATTAAAAATAAAACTTGGATGGAAGCATCTATCCAGGATTTCTTCAAATTGTTAAAATCCTCCCTCTTTTTTTATGGGAAAAAAAATAAAGAAGAAGACTAAAGAATAAGCTCTTTTAGGAATCGGAAATCTAATTATTGAAAACTTGTATTGCATTATTCCCCCTCCCCTTTCCTCAAAAAAGAAAACATAAAAGCCTGTCTTTCTGCAAATGACTTTTCAAGTGATGCACTCGCAAATACACTTTCTTTCAAAAGAAAGTTTGTTTGTTTCTCAACTATACAAAAAAATTAAACAAAAACATCTTCACATATTTGCAAAGTCGTCTCCTGCAGCTCAAAAACATTTTACAACAAAAAATATTTGTTCGATTTATGTCGAATTTCATTTAAATAAACGTCACTTTTTAAATGAGATTATATAATGGTCGGTACGAATGTTGTTGCATAAGCATTCTATTCTCTCTGGTGCACTTTTTATTGAAGCAATACGACTTTTCTTCACTGTGAAGAGTAAACTAATATTCATTAATTATGTAAGATTTAAGTCCACATATAGCAACGCAATCAGGGCTGGATTTTTCTATAGGCTAACTAGGCTTCAGCTTAGGGCCTCAAGATCAAGAGGGCCTATATTCAAATAGTTAGAAAAATTAGAATTGCACTATTCTAAAAACAGTAAACTATAAAACACTGAATCGAAAATAAAGAAAAACTATGAAATAAATTTATCTGAATAGAATTTGCTTAATCTTCAATGTATTGAATATATTTAATTTAATTTTAATAGAAAACATGATAATTTTTATTGCTTATTTTATTTTCGTAGTCAAATATTTTTATTATTAGAATTTTGTTTCTTTGTAAATGTTGTGTGTTAAGTTTGATTAGTTATTGTTACAAGTACTATGTATGATGCTGAGAATAATTGTCCAAATAAGTGTTCTCGATTTTTTTTTATTTATTAACCGTGCTACATTTTTTTATAAAGATTATTACTAATCACAACATGTTTCAATTAACATATTAATATATATCACAGTAATGATGTGTTTTATTATCTCTCATGTAATTTACAAGCTTAAAAATGGGAGGGTAAAGGACCTCATAAGTGGAAATAGCCTAGGGCCTCTTTTCATTTACATCCGGCCCTGAATGCAATTTTTTGATACCAGAAAAAAAAAAAAAAAGTTTAGTCCATACGTACATGCATTACAGTAATGAAACTGACGGTTAAGTGTCATTATTCACATTCACTGCGATAGAGGGCGCTGTAACTAAAGTGACCCTTTTTGGCAAGTCAAAGCAGAAACATTGTTCTTTCAAACTTTTGTTTTTGTATATACACCCAAGACCACTCCCTTTTTACTCTTTTATGGAAACACCATCGTTATTTATCACAATGTTTGACTTGAAAACTGGTGAAGAATTATCCTCCTTTCAATCCACAAAATGGCTTCTAATTTTCAATGTGGGTTTCGACTCTTTCAATAGTTGTAATTCAATGCCATTTAGATGGATTTATTGCTGATTTATTAAAGGAAAAGGAGACATTTTCAAAGCAACCAGAGTTTCATTATTTTTGTGCACTCCGGGAAAAGACATTTACCAAACTTCCTTTGCCGCAGCATTGATTTTTGTTTGTTTCTGACTTTTGAACGATGGAATAGAAGAACTTAAATTTGTGTATTTATTGGATGTCATAAATATCAGAAGACCGAAATGCTTTTTTTTTAAAAAGTAAACATCTGCAATGATTTGTAAGCTTAGTGTTTAAAGACACTTTATACGATCTTTTCCAAATAATTGTTTAACAAGTTTGAACATTTTAAGATTTTCAGAAACGTATTTTTCTTTACAGAATCGTAGGCTATAAAAGTATGTTTATTTATGCTCCTATTGCTAGCAGTCCTTTAAATAAATTGACTTTCTCAACTCTGGTTGCATTTCATTTGTAATGCATTGACAGACAAATTCCGTGAATCACATCAAAATTAAAAAATATTAAAATTAAAAAAAATGTAGAACAATGCATTAAAAACTTTAATGCATTTTTATATATTTTTATAATTTTTATATGATAAAATGATATAAATCTTATATATATATATGATATATTTTAATAATTTTAAAATTATCATATTTCATATAATAATATCCTAATTTTAATATGATTTGTTCTGTATTATTTAATTATCTTTAAGGTTCCAGTAAGTACAAATAAATATAAGTTAAAAGATTGAATTATAATTTCACATTAATTATACATTTTAATTAAATTATTTGGAATGATAAATATTTCATAAGATTAATTAACGGTTTACATCAATTCCTTCAAATGTAAACTAATTTTGAAAAGACTTTGAAAGCGAATATTTTTGCTGATTAAAAGGAATTTCGTTAAACTGTTCAGCGACGCAATTTAAAACTTCTGAAGGAAAATATATTATTATTTAAGTAAAAATTAAAATTAAAACCTTGAGGACTTCTTTTGAAATTAATATTTCTCTATCACTAATTAAAATTAAATCTTGGAGGGGAGCATCCAGCCTGGAATTTCTTCAAATTGTTAAAATCCACTCTCTTTTTTTTTCAGGCAAAATAAAACTGAAGAAGAAGAAGAAGAAAGAATAAGCTCTTTTAGAAATCGGAAAATCTAATTATTGAAAACCTGTATTGCATTATTCCCACCATCCCAATACCCTCAAAAGAAAACATAAAGCCTGTCTTTCTGCAAATGACTTATCAAGTGATGCACTCGCAAATACACTTTCTTTCAAAAGAAAGTTTGTTTATTTTTCAACTAAACAAGAAAGACTAAACAACATCATCTTCACATGTTTGCAAAGTCGTCTCCTGAAACTCATTTGTTCGATTTATGTCGAATTCCATTTAAATAAACGTCACTTTTTAAATGAGATTTGCTAATGGCGGATACGAATGTTGTTGCATATGCAGTCTTTCTGGTTCACTTTTTATTGAATGGATACGACTTTTTCTTCACTGTGAAGTGTAAAGCAATCTTCATTAATTATGTAAATTTTAAGTCCACCCATAGTAACGCAATCAGGGCCGGATTTTTATATAGGCTAACTAGGCTTCAGCCTACGGCCTCAAGATTAAGAGGAAAATAGAAAAATTAGAATTACTCTATTCTAAAAACAGTAAACTCTAAAACACTGAATCGAAAATAAGGAGAAATTATGAAATAAATTTATCTGAATTGAATTTGCGTTAATCGTCAATGTAGTGAATATATTTAATTTAATTTCATAGAAAATATGATAATTTTGATTGTACACTTTATTTTTCGTAGTCAAAGATTTTATAATTTGAATTTTTTTCTTTGTAAATGTTGTGCCTTATGTTTGATTAGTTATTGTTATAAGTACTATACACTCAAGAGCCAAAACATTATGAACACCCTACATTTTGCAATGAACTCGCCTGGATGAAGTGGAAAGCACGTGATCAGGTGGAAGTTGTATTTAACTGCTGCTGGAGAGTCTGAAGAATCATTCTTTCACTTACTTCTGTGTGTGATGGGAAAGGCTGCGGATCTAAGCGACTTTGATAGAGGGCAGATTATAATGGCTCGAAGGCTCGGAACAAGTATTTCCGAAACTGCACGAACCGTGGGTTGTTCGCTATCTACAGTTGTTAGTACTTATGCAAAGTGGATGAATGACGGTGAAACCAGCAATAGACGACATGGTGTTGGACGTCCACACGCTATCAAAGAAAAAGTTCGTCGGCGATTGTCTCGCATGGTGAAGCAAAACCGGAGCCATGCAGTGGCCCAGCTGACAGCCCGATACAATGCAGGGCCAAGTAGAATAGTATCGGAGCACACTGTTCAGCGGACACTGTTGGATATGGGGCTACTCAGCAAACGTCCCACTCGAGTGCCTTTGCTGACCAAGCGTCATCGCCAACTGCACCTGCGCTGGGCCCGGGGACATCGTGACTGGTCTATGGATCAGTGGGAGAGAGTTGCCTAATCAGATGAATCACGGTTTGTCATTCATCCCGCCGATGGCCGTGTCAGGATACGCCGTCTTCCAGGCGAACAGTTGCTCCCTCAATGTACAGTAGGTCATACACAGGCCGGTGGGGGCGGTGTTATGCTTTGGGGGACGTTCTCTTGGGCGTCTCTGGGACCCGTGGTTCTGGTAAATCAGGCCATGAATGCTACAGGATATCTGAACATCATTGCGGACCAGTTGCACCCTTACATGGCCTCTGTTTTTCCAGCTGGAAATGGAATGTTCCAACAGGACAACGCCCCTTGTCACAAGGCTAAAATTGTGTTGGAGTGGTTCCAGGAACATGATACTGAATTCCAGTTAATGACCTCACCGCCTAACTCACCGGATCTCAATCCGATGGAACACATTTGGGATGTCCTGGGACGGCAGCTCAGAGTTCAAAGACCACTAATTCGCACTATCTCGAATTTGCGTGACCGTTGCTTAAACATCTGGTACAATCTGTCTCCGCCAATCTACCAAGGACTTGTGGCTTCCATGCCAAGGTGGGTTGAAGCTGTGTTGCCGCCAAAGGTGGGCTAACTCGTTATTGACAGGTGGTCATAATGTTTTGGCTCTTGAGTGTATATGATGCTGAGAATAAGTGTCCAAATAAGTGTTCTTGATTTTTTTTTTATTTATTAACCGTGTCACATTTTTTAAAAAGATTATTACCAATCACAACATGTTTCAATTAACATATTAATTTATATCACAGTAATGATGCGTTTTATTATCTCTCGTGTAATTTACAAACTTAAAAAGGGAGGTGAAAGTGCCTAATAAGTTGAATAGCCTATGGCCTCTTTTCATTTAAATAAGGCCCTGAATGCAATTTTTTGATACCAGAAAAAAAAAAATCTTTAGTTCATACGGACATGCATTACAGTAATGAAACTGACGGTTAAATGTCATTATTCCCATTCAATGCAATAGAGGGCGCTGTAACTCAAACGACCCCTTTTGGCAAGTCAAAAGTAGAAACATTGCTTCTTCCAAACTTTTGTTTTTGTATATAACCCAAGATCACTCCCTTTTACTCTTTTATGGAAACACCATCGTTATTTATCACAATGTTTGACTTGAAAACTGGTGAAGGATTATCCTCCTTTCAATCCAGAAAATGGTTTCTGATTTTCAATGTGGGTTTCGACTCTTTCAATAGTTTAATTCAATGCCATTTAGATGGATTTATTGCTGATTTATTAAAGTAGAAGGAGACATTTTCAAAGCATCCAGTTTTTCTTTATTTTTGTGCAAACCAGGAAAAATATATTTACCAAACTTCCTTAGTCGCAGCATTGATTTTTGCTTGTTTTTGAGTTTTGGACGGTGGAATAGAAGCACTTAAATTTGTGTATTTATTGCATGCCATAAATATCAGAAGACCAAAACGCTTTTTTTTAAAAAGTAAACAATCTGCAATGATTTGTATGCATCGTGTTTGAAAACAACTTAATGTGATCTTTTTCTTTATAATTGTTTAACAAGTATGAATATTTTAAAAGTTTCAGAAACGTATTTTTCTTTACAGAATCGTAGGATATAAAAGTAAATTTATTTATGTTCCCATTGCTAGTAGTTCCTTAAGAAATTGCCTTTTTTGGGATTTGGTTGCATTTTATTTGTAATGTGTTGACAAACAAATTCTGTGAATGATATTAAAATTAAAAAAATATACATAACAATGCATTAAAAAAACTTTAATGCAGTTTTTGTATATTTTTATAATTTTAATATGATAAAATGATGAATATCATATATATATTAATATGATATATTTTTATAATTTTAAAATTATAAAATTTCATATAATGATATCTTAAATTTTATATCCATTTGTTCTATATAATTTAATTATCTTTCAGATTCCAGTAAGTACAAATAAATATAAGTTAAAAATTGAATAATAATTTCACATTAATTATACATTTTAATTAAGTTATTTGGAATGACAAACATTTCATAAGATTAATCAAAGGTTTACATCAATTCCTCCAAAAGTAAACTTATTTTGAAATGATTTTGAAAGCGAATATTTTGGCTGATTAAAAGGAATTTCGTTAAACTTTTCCCCGACGCAATTTAAGACTTCTCGGAGAAAAATATTAAGAATTAAGTAGAAATTAAAATTAAATCCTTGAGGATATCTTCTTTTGAAACTAATACTTTTCTATCACTAATTAAAATTAAAACTTGGAGGGAAGCATCTATCCAGGATTTCTTCAAATTGTTAAAATCCTCTCCTCTTTTTTTATGGAGAAAAAAATAAAGAAGAATAAAGAATAAGCTCTTTTAAGAATCGGAAATCTAATTATTGAAAACCTGTATTGCATTATTTCCCCCTCCCCTTTTCCTCAAAAAAGAAAACATAAAGCCGGTCTTTCTGCAAATAACTTTTCAAGTGATGCACTCGCAAACACACTTTCTTTCAAAAAAAGTTTGTTGTTTTCTCAACCAAACAAAATAAAGGCAAACAAAAACATCTTCACATGTTTGCAAAGTCGTCTCTTGCAGCTCAGTGTTCGATTTATGTCGAATTCCATTTAAATAAACGTCGCTTTTTAAATGAGATTACCTTATACGGACAAGAATGTTGTTGTATATGCACTCTCTCTGGTGGACTTTTTGTTGAAGCAATACAACTTTTCTTCACTGTAAAGAGTAAACTAATCTTCATTAATTGTGTTTGATTTAAGAACACCCATAGCAACGCAATCAGGTGCGGACTTTCTAATAGGCTAACTAGGCTTCAGCCTAGGGCCTGAAGATCAAGCCTACATACAAATAGTTAGAAAAATTAGAATTACACTATTCTAAAAACAGTAAACTCTAAAACACTGAATCGAAAATAAGAAGAAATTATGAAGGAAATTTATCTGAATTAAATTTTCTTTAATCTTCAATGTATAGAATATATTTAATTTAATTTGATAGGAAATATGATAATTTTTATTACATATTTTATTTTCGTAATTAAAGATTTTTATTATTTGAATTTTGTTTCTTTTTTTAAAAGTTGTGTGTTATGATTGAGTAGTTATTGTTATAAGTATTATATACGATACTGAGAATAAATGACCAAATATGTGTTGTCGATTTTTTTATTTATTAACGGTGCCACATTTTTTATAAAGATTAGTACCCATCGCAACATGTTTCAGTTAACATATTGAAATATATCACAGTAATGATGTGCTTTATTATCTCTCATGTAATTTACAATTATGTTTAATTATGTTTCGACTCTGAATGCAACTTTCTTGAACTTGAACTTGAATGTTGAACTTGAATGTTTCCTGAATGCAACTTTTTTACAATAGAAAGAAAAAAAAAACTTTTGTCCATACGCACATGCATTACAATAATGAAACTAACGGTTAAGTGCCATTATTCACATTCAATGCGATAGAGGGCGCTGTAACTCAAACGACCCGTTTCGATAAGTCAAAGCAGAAACATTGTTTCTTTCAAACTTTTGTTTATGTATACAGCCCTAGAAAACTCCTCTTTTACTCTTTTATAGAGGATAATTATGGAAACACCATTGCTATTTATCACAATGCTTTGACTTGAAAACTGGTGAAGGATTATCCTCTTTTCAATTCAGAAAAGGGCTAATAATTTTCAATGTGGGTTTCGACTCTTTCAATAGTTGTAATTCAATGCCATTTAGATGGATTTATTGCTGATTTATTAAAGGAGAAGGAAACATTTTCAAAGCATGCAGCTTTCTTTATTTTTTTGTGCACTCCAGGAAAAGATATTTACCAAACTTCCTTTGCCGCAGCATTGATTTTTGTTTGTTTCAGACTTTTGGACGGTGAAATAGAAGCACTTAAATTTGTGTATTTATTGGATGTCATAAATATCAGAAGACCGGAATGCTCTTTTTTTTTAAAAGTAAACAATTTGCAATGATTTGTATGCATCTTTTTTTGAAAGACATTTAATGTGATCTTTTTCCTTATATTTGTTTAACAAGTTTGAATATTTTAAGAGTTTCAGAAACGTATTTTCTTTACAGAATGGTAGGATGTAAAAGTATATATTTATTTATGTTCCTATTGCTGGAAGTTTCTCAAAAAAAAATTGAAGTATAGAGTTTTTGAGATCTGATTGCATTTGATTTGTAATGCATTGACACACGAATTATGTGAATTATAATACATGAATTATTAGAATCCTATTAAAATGTATAAATAATGGGAAATTATAAACCATTTTTCTAAACTTATACTTATTATAATTTGCTGGAATCTTAAGGGTTTTTAAAGCATTTGTATTATTATTTTTAAATTTATATACAATGCTGTACGTTCTTATTTTAAGAAAAAGTTTAAGAAAATACAATGCTGTATAAAAAGAAGAGCATTGTATATTCTTAAACTTTTCAAGAACATACAGTGCTGAACATACAAATCTGTATAAAAAAGTTTAAGAACATACAATGATGTATAAAAAAATTTCGATATCAAGAAGAAAAAGTTATAAATTACAGTTTAAATTTAATGTTAAAAAAAGTTAAAAGGACATTTAGTCATATTTTTTGCGCCATCCTTCTGGTCGGAACCCCTTTTTAGGAACCACTGGTCTACGAAATTTACGCAGAGTTAGACGAGATTATAACAATCCCTTCTTTGGGTTTCCTCCTCCCTTAAAGAAAACACTTTTATTTTTAACAAAGACACAAATCCTTTGAAAAGAAAAGAATGCAATTATAAAAACACTGCAGTGCTATTGATCATTTAATTACTCCCCGCTGCAAATTCATTCCTTTCCAGCAACAGCGCAATCTGATTGGACAATTCTGCAAAACCCCTCTTTCTGGCATCACCTTGGCAACACCAAACGATCACCGCATCCAATTTAAATTTCTACTAAATCCCTTTTACACGGAAGCATAAAATACAGCTTTTAATTTGCATGCATCAATTCCAAAATCCCCTTTCACGTACCCTACCTCCAACCCCGTCCTCAATTCATCCCTACACCAAATATAAGAGAAGTCTTGAATTAAGTCTTCCTCACCCCCTGCCCCGAAATGAAACTAACAAATCTCTAAACGTCCCCTAAAACTCATTCCCTCCCCCTCCTGCCATTTTCTAATTCATTTCAAGAACCCCTGAAGCTATCCGGTTTGCCTATTCAGCAAACCTAATTATTTCTTGATTTCCCGGACAGTTCCAGGGACAGCCATGTGACGATAAGCAGCGTCGTCATTGGGATAATTGTAAAAGCCAGGCCCGGACTCCTCGTTAATGTTGTTTATGGTCCGGTAGAATTGGGATAAGCCATATACACCCGGGATATTGGGTCCGGGGACAACTTTATGGGCCAGACGGTCCAGGAGTGCTGCGCCAAAAGGATGGTCCGGTTTTGGAGGAGAGGAAAAAGCATTGTGCCACGAATGCACCAAAGTGATCGGGTAGATTAACCAGAGGTCGTTTATGTCGTCTGATTAGTTGTTGGATTATTATTAAGAGTGTCCTGTCCATAAGATTTCTGGACAGTTCAATATCAGCATATAATGCTGCAAAATATGACTTTGATTGCTGTTAAGATCGATTTCATTATCAAAGCACATATAAGTATTTAGAAAAAAAAATCGGTTATAATGTGTTATTCGCTATTCATAAGCGTGCTTTATCTATAAGGTTTCTGAACAGTTGAATATAATGCCTGTTCAATATCAGCAAATAACTTTTATAAAATAAGACTTTGATTGCTGTTAAGAATGTTTTCAGTACCAAATCCCTTATATGTATTTAGAAAAAGAAAAAAAAAAAAAAAAGATCGGTTATAATGTGTTATTCGCTAATAGTTTATTATTAAGTGTTTTATATATATATATATATATATATATATATATATATATATATATATATATATATATATTTATATACAAGGTTTCTGGACAGTTGAATATAATGCCAGTTCAATATCAGCATGTAATGCTTATAAAATATGAATTTGACTGCTGTTAAGAATAAATTCACGATGATTTTCATGTATGAACACATTTAATAATAAATGAATAGCAAATAACACATTATAACCATATATATATATATATATATATATATATATACAAGGTTTCTGGACAGTTGAATATAATGCCAGTTCAATATCAGCATGTAATGCTTATAAAATATGAATTTGACTGCTGTTAAGAATAAATTCACGATGATTTTCATGTATGAACACATTTAATAATAAATGAATAGCAAATAACACATTATAACCAACCGCTTTTGACCGCAAATATAAAATGTGTTCGATATTCTGTTATTATTAAATGTGTTTATCTATAAGATTTCTGGACAGTTGAATATATAATGACCATTCAATAATAGTACACGATATTTGTATAATATTACTTTGACTGTTGTTAAGAATTGTTTCCATATCAAATCACATAATAGTATTAAGAAAAATCAGAGAGATCGGTTATAATGCGTTATTCATTGTTCATTTATTATTAAGAGTGTTTTATCTATAAGGTTTCTGGACGGTTGAATATATAATGCAGTTCAATATCAGCATATGTTTATAAAATATCACTTCCGAAACCAAAATCTGTGACATGAACTTACACTTAATAAGTTCGTATCTTGGTCCTACAGCAAGCTAATGTATTACATAATGCCACTGGTGCAACGAATCGAGGCTAATGTTTAGTATGATTACATAAATACACTTAATTAATTATTTAAAAAAAATATTACTGACTGCTAGTAAATATTTAAAGCTCTATGAAGTAAAATGATTCAGGAAACTGAGCAATGTAAACTATACGCTAAATAAAACATTTTTGTTACACAATTGTTATTTCGTCTTAAATAATCATCTTTATTTTTTTTTTTTTTTAATTTTAAGAATTTCATAGAATTTCGAATAAAAAAATCATTATTCTAATAGAAAAGAGTAAAAAAAAAAAAATATCTATGCAAACTTGGAAAACGCGCTTTTATTTTGAGTCGTTGATAGAAAAAAAAAGAAAAAAAAAACTGGCAAGCTAACGACTGAATGCCGATGAGACTATTCCCGAAAGTAAGTTTTTGGCATCGCATTCTAAAAGTAATTTCCTTTTATTTATCCCAACAATCGGGAAAGGGGGTGGAGAAGGGGCACGCAGAAAAGTCTGGAGCAGGAACAATTGGAGAAAGAAAAGGAAGGAAAAATTGAATTAATGTCTCTCTTGGGTCACTTTTGATGACGCAGAACAACCCTGTGGACCTCGGGTCCTGGTATCGGATCTCCAGGCCGGAAATAGCAGGACAAAATGGGAACGGTCCCAGAAAATATTGCTTTTTAGCCAGATTTCTGACCCGTGTTTCCTGGTTCTGGGGTTTGGGTTGTCTTATTTTTATTTGGCCAGCCCGGGATGAATATTGAGTGGCTGGAAGAAGAATAAAATGCATTGGATGTGGCTTCGGGTACCATGCTACGCAATGGATCTAATTGAAGGCCAATAATGCAAATTCAATTGAGTAGCGATTCAATCTAATTAATTTTGTTTATCCTTCAATGTTTTAGTATTGAAAATCATTAACTCTTATCTGATATTCTATACTATAATTATGAAATGCTGAAAAAAAAAGAGTTTTAAGGGAAGAAAATGGAAAAGGACTAAATGTTTAACTTTTTATAACTTAAAGGATGTCATTCATTTTCTTTTAAATGTCGTAGGTGAGTAGTAGCAGATAAAGTAGGTGATAAAATCTATAAGACAATAAGTGTATAAGAGAATAAGATAATAATATATAATAAATAAGAATATAAGTGGGTAATGCATGAAACTAATAATTTAATGCCAGATATAAAGTGCCATTTAATTTAAGTTGGTTTGGTTTTGCCGCTCTATGGTCATTTTGTTCACACTTTTGGCTAATTAGACCGGGACCTATAGTTTAACGTGGGTTTACGTGGACTCCAAACCACTAGCAAACAGTCATGATACCGACAGGGATTCGAACATGATGCCTGTGGTACCAAGGCCAGAGCGCCAATTGATAAAACATTTTGTAAGAGAAATTGTGTAACAAATATTATTTATTTAGTTTATATTTTACATTGCTGATGTTTCTAAATCTTTTTACATCGTAGAGCTTTAAATATTTACTAGCATGTAGTAATATTATTTTGTAATTGCAATATTAGGGTACACAATGTTGTCTTGTATTTGAAGTAATAAATGAAGTATATTTATGCATTGGTAGTAAAAATTAACTTTGTCTCATGGTCTAGTGTTATTATGTTAGTCTAGTGTTAGCAGTGTTAGTGTTATTATTCCTAGTGTTAATTATGTTATTATTCATCTAGTCTATTATTATTATTGGTATACGTTAATGTTCCTCATTTTGGAAATGATAAGTCTCGGTGGTGATTTGAAAAACTGTTATCCACAGTTATCATAGAGATTTTAGTCGCATCACAGTTATTTGAGGAATCCTATTCAAAGTCATCATACTGATTTGAGACACATCACAGTGATTTGAGAGATTCCCATCTTCAGTCAGAATGTTAAATGAACCATGTTCAGTGGTAATATGTACTTATTAACGTTAGTAGTACCTTTGCGTGAGAGCAAAGGTACTACTTTATTAATAGTATGCAAGTGAGAAGACGGTGGTGATTTGACAACTCCACATCCACAGTCACCGCAGTGATTTGAATCGCATTACAGTAATTTGAGTGACTCCCTTCTACAATAAGATTGCTTGATAGTCCAGCGGTAAATTGGGCTATATTAGCTTGCAAAAAGGATAAAGGTAAAGCAGAAAGAGCAAGAGATAAGGATACTTTATTAATGGTATGCATTAAATTGAGAAGTCTCAGTTGTGTTTTGATAACTCCCATTCATAGGTCATTGGACTCACCCCATTCAGATTGCTTGATGAATCAGGGTAATACGGGTCATATTAGCGTGCAAGGAAAAAGATACAACTCTATTAATGGTGTACATAAATATCATTGATTTTGGAAGTAAGAAGAATCTGTAGAGGTTTGATAAACTATGAGAGTGGCTAGCATCTGTAGGCAAATTATTTGATAAGACTTTTCATACTTTTGCTTCATACGAAAGATAAATAAGAGCAGTTTCTTTGAATGTCCTTGAGGAAGAGATTCCTACATTTTCAATCGTAGGACACCATAGTAAATTTTATAGATTATAAGGTACCTTAGATAATAGAAAATTGTTGGAAATCTAAGCATTTGCTGTTAAATAATGGAAAGAGATCTTAAAGTGTGAATAACTATTAAAATGTAACAAAAAAATTATTAAAAATTTTGAACTTTCTGGCACTTGCAATATACAATGTGGTAATCCACGGATTCACAAATCTAAATTATTTTCAGGCTTTCTTTATATGACAAAATTTCTCTCCAATGGGAATCTGAAAACTTTGAGGTAATTGGGAATTGAAGTATTTTTTTCTGTCCCAAATTCCTCTGGCTTATTTTATGCATTAAAACTATAAACTAAAATGAAATGTAGGAAAGATTTTGAAACGAATCTATTACTTCTTCCGAAGACAAAATTCGGAAAAGAAGTCATTTACTGTTTCAGTTGTTTAGGGTACTGTCGGACAAATAGTGAATTATTCCAACATTTTCAGATTGTTGTCCAGCTATGGCTGTTTAGAAACCCATCTGCATCTAATTGAACCTGTTTTTAAATCAATTTTCTAAAATTTGAGATAAATCTTCTAAAAGGTATTACAAATAAGTCATTGCCCTCCACCACCCTCCCCAAGGAAAAAACACTTTTGGATATGTCCAAGTTTATATATGATCTCTGATAATATAATCTCAAGTATAATAAACTTCAGTTTTGAACTAAATGATATGTTGTCATCCAATAACGTTGTTACTTTTTATTGAAAATAAAAATTTCTTAGCATACAATTTTGATAGTATAATCATAATCAACATTTAATTTTGATAGTATAATCATAATCAACATCAAATCCCCCTGTCCAATTTAGAGCATATTGGCAGATAATTATTTTTTTCTAAAAAAACAAAATCTACACAAACTATAAAAATACAATGTAGTTTTCATTAATAAAAACATTTTAAACTATTTTTGTGTCAAAAAACCCTGGAAAAAATATTAAACAAAAAATTAAATGAAAAGTGAAGACTTACCTTCAGTTGTTGTCTTCTTGTTGGTGGCCATTTTCAATGTTTGTAGATCAAGGATCCGGCCAACAAATTTTATGTTTTGCTGCGTAGATGGACTGTCCAATGTGCAGGGTTTCAAGACTTAAAACAGCAATTTCTGTATTTACATGCAAAAATAAAAATGTTTCATACAATCGGTGGTTCTCAGAAGTTAAAGTTTGTTTCGTTTATTGCTCTACGATCCTTTTTGCACACTTTAGGCTATTGTTAATTATTCCATTCTACCTAACGTGGATTCCGAGCCACTCACAAGCATCTATGCCACCGCCAGAATTCGAAATTGAAGCCTGTGGTATCAAAGGCCAGAACGCTAGCCAATTGGCCATCAGATCGCCAAGAAGTTAAAGAGCAGTTAATATTGAGCAAAAGTTTTGCCGGAGCATTAGTGCCTTTTAAGAGTGAAATTTCCACAAGTATGCAGCCAACCTAGTGGCTGACAGACTGATTCACTAATTTTGTAGTCCATGACGTAACCTTGTCTCAGCAATATATGCTGCAAAAACACTTCTTGTGCATTTAAAATAATTTTTTAAAACATTCGTTAATATATTTTTTTTCTGTCCTTCAAAAATGTCTGAGGAAACATTTCACCATGAAGGATTATGTGGTGAACAATGCAAAAATTAAGACATACTGGAAAAAGGATTCATATCAATTTATTTGAAAAGCATATTTTCGCTTATAAAAGGACCATAGTAATCATGTTTATTTTGGTAACAACCAGACACTGGCACTATCAAAAGTTCTCAGAAAGAAGGTATTCCAGTAGGAATCTGGTTTCAAGTAATATATTTATTGAAATTTACAGTTGATGCGAAGACATGATTTGACGTCGGTTTTTCCTTTTTTGTATTGCAGCTCATAATTTCGACAAACATACAGGGTTCATTCAAGATTTGGTTTGTCACTTCACGGTCAATTTTTGCACACTTGGAGATAATTAGACCTGGACTTATAGTTTGACGTGGATTCCGAAACCACTCACAAGCATCCATGCCACAGCCAGGATTAGAATCTGAAGCCAGTGGTACCAAAGACCAGAGCGCTAGCCAATTTGGCTGTCAAGCTACAAGTTCATTCAAGACGAACAAGTACCGAAATTTCAATATTTTAACGATTTCGTATTGGATCACATTTGGTATAGTTCTAGACCTCGAATTAAAAGTGTTTGTCTAAAGTGCGAGGAGATTTGAAATGAATTATAATTGGAAAGAAATATATAGAGTTTTAATTCAACTAGTTTCAAATCTAAAATTACTCGCAATTTTG
This sequence comes from Caerostris extrusa, assembly GCA_021605095.1. NCBI lineage: Eukaryota > Metazoa > Arthropoda > Arachnida > Araneae > Araneidae > Caerostris > Caerostris extrusa. The sequence goes on from BPLR01017491.1 coordinate 39,108, forward strand.
TAATTTCTATTCTTATCATTAAGACCAAAAGCTTAAAATTGCATTTTTTGAAAAAATGAAGTACATAATATCCGAATGCTGACATTAGAATGATTATAAGTGTATTCGTTGAAAGAATTTTATTTTATACTGTATCTGTACATTTACAACAACCATATTTTTTATATTTACAATTAACGTATATTATCTTTGCTAAACAAAGAACACCATTATGTAATTAGAAAGTATTCTAATAAAAATTTTTTTATATAAATGCTTTATTTTTATGTAGATAGGAATATAAATTTCACAATGACTTTTCTTTACAAAATTTTTTTTTTTAGATATTCAAAGGTAGTTTATGTTGAACTTTAAAATTTACTTTTAAATAAATGAGTAAAAAAAAAAAACACACACAAGGGTAACTTGCATTTACAGTATATGCAAAGAGATTTATTCAACGATTTTTATAACACGTTACAAATAAAGGGAAATTCTTGATTTAATCTTCTGAAGTTCGTTATATTTGAAGTCTAAAATAGGTTAAAGAAAGATTAATAAATAAATGCTTTTATTGCCCACATGCGTCTGAAAACCATGCATTACTTGTTCTTATTATCCGCATATATATATATATTCACCACCTTCAAGGAATTCAAGTCTCCGTTAAAGAAAAAAAAATGTCTAACGTGTTTATATAGAATTGTTTGTATTGATGAAACTAGTTTATTAAAGAATGACTTCAAATTCAATAAATTTATCCAATTGCATTTAATTCTAAAGTGAGAATTCAAGCACAAAGCAGGTTTATTAGACGATTGCAGCCTCTCAATTAATCGTACACACAAAAGGAATTCGCAACTTAAACTTTCATGTGTCGGAACATGCAGGAATTAAGAAAAATCCAGAAGTGTACAACTATTTTTCCCCAAATGCATCCTTAATTAAATCATTAATTCTTCAGAACAATGATTCTCAAGTACATTGAATAATTTCCAAATATTCAGTTGCATTTTTCCGAAAAGCAGATTCCTCAAAATAAACCTACAATAGGCAAGCAAGTGTAACTGCACGTTTTAAGTATAGGCTTATCCGATTAAATATATCTGCATTTATCTCTAATCTTTAGCGAATTTAAATGTCACATTTAATTCCATTGAGATTACAATTAAATAACATGTTATAAAAACATTTTTCCCCCATCACAAGCCAATTTATAACCTACACGAAATCCATCGGTTTTAGAACATTAAGTCAATTCTCGTTAAATTATCGGCTAGACAGCAGAAACAAAAGCCAAAACATGTATTTTCAGACAAATTAGCATCTGCACGCTATATCAGGGTAAATTTAAGATTCGGGTAGCATTACTAGAAAGAAAAAGCTTCCGACTTGAATGCAACGATTCTGAAGACAACATTTTGTAGCTCTAAATCAAATGCCAAATTCAGTACGGATTTGTTTTAAAAGGGG
>BPLR01017492.1:0-61581 GCA_021605095.1 Caerostris extrusa
GAAAACAAATATGTTTAATTTAGTGTATTTGTATATTCCTGCTATTTAGTAGCGCAATTTTTCAAATGACTGTAATCATGTAATCACTACTTTCATTGTATCAGCATTTATGTAATCACCTCTTTCATTGTAAAAGAATTTATGTAATAACTCCTCTTTCATTGCATCAGCATTTATAAACCACTTTCTCTCTCTCATTGCATCAACATTTATGTAACCATTTCCTCTTCTCACAATCAATATTTATGCTCACTTCTTCCATTTTCGATTTACAATCGGTATTTATAGTGATCACTTCAATGCATCAGCGTTTATGCAATCACTTTTTCATTGTGGCTATGAGTTATCTAGGTACTATTCTCTTTATTGCATTGAAACCGTTTGTAAAATTCCAAATTATTATTTTGCCAAATCAGCCTTAGAAGTGTCAATTTTGATTTACCACACTACTCCATGATAAAAACAATAAAAAAGTAAATGCCTCTAATAACTCCAGTTTCTTGCAGATGCAAGAAAGGAAGAAAAATATTAGCAGAAACAAGCTTATCAAGCAGCCAAGGTGTTTTCCCACAGTCCACACTCATTGCGTTTGAGTTATTGATGTTTAAGCCTTCTGGTAAGATAGAATTGTTGAACATTCTAGCGGGTGAAAGATAATTTTCAGTAACATTAGTAGGACATTGATGAACAGTACGGATGTTCATATCTTCCAGTCTGATGTATAGGTTAAAAAGCAACTTTTAAAATATATAATAAATATTTTGTTGAAATAGACTTGGGATAGGCATCTAGAAATCCGATATATATTGATTTTAAAAGTATAACAGAGCTTTTCAAGAATCGAACAAACGTGATGGAAAACCTTAAGAATTCCTTGGTTTATCCTTATTTTGGTATGCAGGAGAATACAAATCACCAAATCCGATTAAGGGTTTTCTTTTCAAAAGGTAAATAACAGACATTTTATACAATATTTAATTTTTTTTTTTTTTTGCATATGTTATACAATATTTAATGCATATAAAAAGTTATACAATATTTAATGCATATTTTATACTATATATTTAATGCACATTTTATAAATATAAAATACACTCATTTCAGTTTTTCTCATTATATTGTTTCTTCTATTTTCTTTTTTTCTAATGCATCTGGCCACAGAGACAGTTATCTTTTATGCCATAAGCAGAGGTTGCACCCCAGCTACTCATTTAGCACTACCTAGGGGCACGCAGCTTGAAGATATGATAAGGGCGCGAGTAAGACTATATCCCCTCCTTCAGAATTAACGCACAAAATAACTAATTAAACAGAAAAAAATGTCTGTTTTATTAATATGTTAGAAATATTTTTTTTAATAATTTTCTATTCTTAATAATAGTTTTTAAATATTAAAATTAAATAATTCATTTATTGCTTAAACTGCTTTTGTTTCAGATTTATAGAGTATAAAAATAATATTAAAAGATAAAAAGGTTGCCAAAATTACACTTAACGATTATTTGACGAATTTTAGGCTTTCAAAAATAATAACGAAATTATTAAAAAAAACCAAGACAATCTTTAGAACAGTCAAACGTTTGAGTATAAAAGCATTCTGAAAATTAAGAGATTTTTGTCTCCAGAATCTTCACATTCCAATAAAAGAATCCACAGATTTATTTCTAATTCCGTGTACATTATTTATCTATGTCATCATGTTTACAAAAAGTTTTAAAGAATTATTAAAGCAATATTAAATATGCTATCAAAATTAAACTTTGATTTAATTAAAGAATTTATATTTTAAAATTAATTAATGATTAAATAATTTTTTGCTTATGCATCAATGTTTTATGTGTTTGAAGATTTCAAATAAGGATTTTTTTTTTTAAATTGTGAAGACAATGTTTAATTTGGGAACAGTTTTGTGTTTGATTGTGATAACAGTATTTAATTGGGAACAGTTTTGTTGTTTGATTGTGATAACAGTGTTTAATTTGTGAACTGTTTTGTGTTTGACTCAGATAACAGTGTTTAATTTGCGAGTTTTGTGTTTCATTCGATAACAGTGTTTAATTTGAGAACAGTTTTGTGTTTGATTGTGATAACAGTATTTCAATTTATACAATACAGAAAAGGGTTTTAAAAATGCAAATATTTAAATAAAACAGAAAAACAAATTTGTTTTAACTGTACAGATGTGTCAGAAATTTGGTATTAAATCACAAATAAATATGTTTTACTAAACTACGAAATATTTTTTTTGTGAATTTATATAAATATTATAATATAAAATATCCTAATTAAATGTATTTAAAAAATTATTTAATCATTAATTAATTTTAAAATATAAATTTTAATTAAATCAAGTTTAATTTTGATAAACATATTTAATATTGCTAATAATTCTTTTAAAACTTTTTTTAATGCAATTGAAGTAAATTTGTAGGCGTCCCTAAAAATAAATAAAGTTCCAAACATTCTCGATTCTTAAAAAAACAAATAATATCCCAGAGATTAAATCTGATGTTTTGTTTTTATCCCTTTCTGTAACTGAAAATTCTGTCAGCCTGAAAATAAATTGCACATGACAATCTACGGCAACAACGTAAAAACAAAACTTTTGATGACATTTCACAATAAATACTCACCCAACGCCTCCAGAATTTTTCTTCTTCTCTCACAAGATATTACAGGCTGTGACAAAAAAAGGCTCTTCACTTATTTAAAACCAGTTTGAATCTGTCAAGAAATTGCACCAACAAAGAGATAGCACATTTATTTCCTGCAAAGGTTTGAAAAACCTTGTAACTTAGTCATCCACTTCTTTCTCTGCGGGACTGTAAATCATTTTCCTTTCTGACAGTTGAATGATTAAATGTTCCGTTCGCTGCCCTCCTATTGAATCGTGCCATTTTCACAAGGATTTCCAAAGTTACGTACAACTTAAAGGGGCGATGTAAAATCGAAACCATCATCAAAAAACATAAATCTTGATTTACTTTAAATCTATTCACACAGTAGTTTAACTGCAAAATAAAAGTTATTTTTAGAAAAAAAGTATCGATAAATGGTAAAATGATAGAAAAAAATATATATTTTGTTTCACTCGAAGACTTTTCACAGGGTGCATGGATGTGTTATTCCAAATAAATATTGGTGCACTTTTTTTTGTGTTGTGTGAAAAAGATATGATTAAGAAGAAAATTACTAAAAATGTTTATGTAGCTAGCTATCGTTATGAATTTATTTTTTTTTTAAATGTGAGGAAATTATCTAATCAATTGAATTATATTATCAATTACCTAATCACTGTATTATAAGTAAGATAGAAGTGTAGTTTTATTATTTTTAATCTATAAAAGGATAAAAAAGGATAACAAAAATTTTGGAATCATTGAAAAACTTATTTATTCTGAAATCTTTTTCCAATAAATATTGTTTTTACATTTTTGCTAAACTTATAGTCCACAATTTGTATTCTAAGCTGACAAATATTTTCAAAGACAAAAAAAAAAAAATAATAATAATTTCTCAATAGTTAAAATAATATAATAAGTTTAAATGAGAAAGGTGTATCAATTGTTTTTTTACTTTTTAAATATATTTTACATATTTTTCCAAGTTTTCAGTTTAATTTCGCATTAATTTTTTATTAAAAATAACACTTCATATTTAGAAAATGTTTAATAATAACGAAATATTAGTGTTTATTTATAGTATTAAAATTAAAAATACTATAGTCACATGATATCTACGGGATCTATAACGACATATTCTAAGATAAAAAAAATATTTTTAAGGACAAAAAATAACTTATCATTAATTAAATAATACAATAAATTTAAATGCGGAAATAGTTATCAGTTTTTACTTCTTAAATAACTTTTATAATATTTTTGTTGACTTACATATTTTTCAAAAGTTTTTAATTTAATTCACCATTATTATTTTTTGCTTGTAAAAAATAATGTTTCATATTTAAGAAATTTTATTAATAACGAAATATTGTTGAATACTTTATAGTATCAAATTAAAAAAATATGTTTAATAAAAGCATATCTACAGGACTATAACAACATATTCATATGCTAAAACATTCTGGTTTTTTGAGTTGAAAAAATTTTGCAGAAATGCATTTCCATTGAAAATCGTTATTTTGTAGCTAAAAAATTGATATCATTAAAGTTTACGCATTTAAATAAAGTAATGAAATATTGGAATTTAAGTAATAAAGGAAATTGTGATGAAGTCAAAAGTATTTTCTCAGTAAATATAAATGCAAAACTATAGAAACTACTGAAAAATATATAAAGTATAAAAGAATTTAAAAATAATCATATTATCAAGTATTTATTAAAAATTTTAATGAATTTGTATTGGACAAAACACTTTTTTAAAATCTATGTTATACATTCCATATAATAATAAAAAACAAACAATCTATGTAGACATCAATGTGAAATATTTTTTTATTTATTTCATAATGATTCAATTTATCATACACAGTCCAGTCTTAGTAATGTGACCACCTGTCAAAAGCCAGAATAACCGCCTTTGGCAGAGCAGACCGCTGCGAGACGCAGGAAGAGAATCAATTGGGTTTTTCTGAAGGTGTTCACTCGGGATGTTGAGCCTTCCGACTCCAGTGCCGTGGCCAGCTGCGCCAGATTACGCGGTTGAGGATCCCCAAAGCGAACAACCCGATCGAGGTGGTCCCACAGATTCTCGATAGGGTTTAAAATCCGGTGAGTTTGCTGGCCAGGGGAATACGGTAACCTCATCCTGGTGCTCTTCGAACCACGCACATACACTGTGAACTGTATAACACCTCGCATTGTCCTGCTGGTAGATGCCATCATTCTGAGGAAAGCACGTAGGTGGATATGGTCCGCAAGGACAGATGCGTACATGTGCTGATCCATCGTGCCTTCCTGCAATGATCAGTGCACCAGTGAATGCCAGGAAAACATTCCCCAAACCATAATGCTCCCTCCTCCAGCTTGGATCCTTCCGGCAATTGTTGCAAAGGTGTTGCTTTCAGACGTTTCACGCCGTATACGCCAACGCGTCCATCTGTCTGATGGAGCATGCGAAACGTGATTCATCGGAAAAAGCAACACTGTGGACGTCCAGTTTCGGACGTCCAACCCAGACTTCGTCGCCGATGAAAAGCAGTCAGCATAGGTGCATTAACCAGGCGTCTGCTGCGGGAGGCCCATGCGCAGCAACGTTTGCTGAACAGTTGTTGAGGATACACTCATGGTAGCCCCTTGGTTCATCTGGGTGGTCAGTTGCTTAACAGTCCCACGTCTATTCGTCGGAACGCATCTTGAAGCATTCGTTCGCCTCTGTCATCTATAGCCCATTGTGCACCCCGCGTGCCACGCCGGTGATTTTGGATAGTGCCATTTGCCATACACGGTATACCACGGCGGCACGCGAACAGTTCACAAAATTAGCCGTTTCCGAAATGCTTCCACCCTCTGGCGCGAAAGCTTATGCGAATAATTCTTGCATTACGCCAATGATTGAAATGCTTTCCGATGCCCTAGGACATCCTTTATATACACTCCACTGCAATGTGTTGCCATCTGCCTTTTTGTGATTGGCTATTTCCAAGTTGACGTCGAAAGTAGGTGGTGGTCACATTAAAGTGACTGGACTGTGTATAATATAAGAAATTTAATATACAATACATAATAATATATTACACTTTATAAATAACGTATTTAAGATATAACAAAAATATTTTTATATTTTATAACGAACTCTTAACATATAAATACTTTAATTATTATATTTTAATTTTTTTAAAAAAGTCATTGAATAGCAAAAAACAGTTTTCGTTAAAATAAAAAAACACTTTTCGTAATTAATCCAAGCCATTTATTAAAAGGGACAGTGGATGTTTTTGTATTCTTTGAAAATGTGAATAGACAAAAATAAAGCATTTTGTCTCTTATTTTTTTATATCCATTTTGAAAGTATTTGCTTTGCACTTTGAAGTAATAAAATGTCTGCTACAAAGAACAGCCATATGGTTTTGGAAAGCCCAAAATGAAAACGTATCTGTGGTCTAGCAGAAAATGAAATCCTTGCCAAAAATACTAAGAAACAAAAAAAATAAGGAATATCCAAAAAGCCTGTGAAACACGTCCGTAGGAAAAATAAGTTAAGAAATAAGTTTTCAGTCCACACTATTTTTTCTCGGATGATTGTTTGTCAAAACCTTTATTCAACTGCCAGTCCAGATTCGCATGAAAAAGTCATTTTTTGTGACGTTTCCTCCTGTTTACTGGATTTTTAAAGAAGAAAATACGTTTTTTATTACTGGTATGATTGAAAATCGATTTTTTTTTCAGGAAATATAGCAATAAGGAATTTTCAGTTATTTCTGGAATACGTTTTTGAGTGTGTATTCGCCTACAAAAGACCATTTCCAAAGACCATTTAATAACATTTTATATCGAGTTTAACATTTGTATCAAAACTTAACAATTTAAGAGGGGATTGTACATAAGCCAATAGTTTACTTTTTATATATCGTTTATGTTGTCCTTTTTATATTATCTGGCATTTTAAATTACTTGCCTTCAAGTTATTTTATCTATCACGAATTTTTTGTACAAAAAGCAATAGATAAAATAAATAAATTGTATGATAAAACTACCTTTTCCGCTTCACATAATTATAACATGTTTAACATTTGTATCTAATGCTAAACTAAATATTGTGATGGGATTGTAAATAAGTTAATACTATACTATTATATGTTTATAGTTTTAAATATTTTTTATTTATTTCATTTTAATTTAAAATTTGTTTTTATACAGATGCAATATTTGCATTTTTGCTATTTCTACATAATAGGTTTTCTGATAGATAAGCTTACAGGATTATTTCTAGTTTTTCTAAATTAAAAATGCTTCTTTTTATGTAATAGATCTAATTTTTGTATTTGGAATAAACAGTTGCAGAAGGAGGAGCATAATGTTGTCTCGATGGTTTAATATTTTTCTTTTAATCTGTTAGTATTTTTATTTGTTTTTATATAGAAACGATGAGGACGTTTCATTTCAGTTATTTGTTTTCATTAATATATATTCGTCTACATCAGGGGTCTCTAAACTTTCTCCAGCCTTAGGGCCATACTGTTTACTCTAGTAAGTACCAAGGGTCAAAACCGTTTTAGTTTTTCTGCCATTATCTATAATTTCTAGACTAATCACCGAGTACGCGCTCTGAGCGAGCATACGCTTGCTAAAATCGCTTGTTCAATTACTACAATTACTATTGTGTTTATCGATACGGCCGTGACACTTGACGACATCTATTGGTTAAAAGCGGAAATAGGTAGGTATAACTACCGAGGGTAACCGCGGGATGTTCACTAGTCTATAATGTTAGTGGGATTCATTTAATTATTTGTTAGTTGTTATGCTTAACTTAAATTTTCTGCGTATTATGCTTGTCACTAAGCTTTACCTAGCAAGTAAATAAAACCGAGTTATTGTCATTCTGTGCTTTTTATCCAACTTATTACAGCAACAATAAGCTATTCTCTGTCGCGGGCCGGATTGATGACACTGGTGGGCCGGATTTGGCCCGCGGGCCGTAGTTTGGAGACCCCTGGTCTACATGACAGATAATATATATATATATATATTATCTATATATATATCATACACACACACACACACATATATATATATATATATATATTATCTATCATATACACACACATATATATATATATATATATATAGATGTGTGTGTGTGTGTGTGTGTGTGTGTGTGTGTGTGTGTGTGTGTGTGTGTGTGTGTGTGTGTGTGTGTATATATTAAATAGAATATTTTTTTTTACAAAATTAAGTAATTAAGATGATACTGATTCAGATTATACAAATTGAGGTGAAAAGCTATACTTTATTCCATTTTATATTTGCGAAATATTTTGCTAGTATATTAGCTTGTAAAATTTACGTACGTATTTAATCTGAAAATAACTTAATTGAAAGTGAGATTAAAAATTAAAACACTTCACCTTTAACAATTAATTTACTTAACCTAATAAAAGGCTACCCATTAATATTATCATAATATATAATACGGTTTTAAATTGTTTATTTCGTATTTAAATACTCAATAAAATATTTATTTTGTATTTTTGAACTAACTGATGTTTACTTTTTTATTTGTTTCCGTTTAATACATAAATATTTGCAATGCTTGATTTAAAACATGCGTAAAAATAGCAATATATAATAAAATATTATTTAATTAAAACTAATTATAAACTATTGAAATTTGACAAATAATATACTATTTTTTTTATTGTTTTGAAAATTTATATAATTTAAAATTAAATCATCATTACTTTAATATATAGGCATCTTGCGAATTTTTTAGATTATTTTTCATTCTAATTGTAGTAATTAAATCAATTATTTTAGTGCAATGAAATATGTTTTATACATCGAAATGAATTTGTTTCGCAACACTATTTTTTTACTTGATGCGTGACAAAAATGTAAAGTTTTAAAGTTTAAAAGAATACGAGTTAAAATTTTTAACTTTTTAAAATTTTAATAAATATTTTTTTTTACAAAATTGGAAAAAATTAATAAATTAAATATAATAGTTATAATATCTAATTAAATGTTATAAATACAACTAATATAATGCATTATCAATATTAAATATATTATTCTAATTTAACTATATTAATTCAAATTATAATTCATGAAAAAGATCAATAAATATAACCTATTGCACTATATTAAGAATTACTATAACATTATAGTTTTGATAAATTATTATAGTATTTCTTTTGCTTCCTTAAATATTTTTATGTCAGAAATATGAAAGTAGTAAAGTATAGCTTCTATTTTATTTTAATTTTTAGTTTAATTTTCAAATATATTACAAACTTTTTGGAAAATGAGAAAGTAAGCACAGCTGTTAAAAATTTGATCGAACAACAACAACAACAAAAATAGATTTGCCTGAAACCTTTTTTTTGCTTTCTAGATTCTTCTGAAGCAAAAATGAGGCTTGCGGTGTCTCATAATGGCAAGGATTCCAACAAAAAAAAAATATATTAAAACCTTACGAATGTGATCAATTTTCATTTGAAGAGAAAAATTCAGACTCCCCGGTGAGAAGTTCCTAACTTTATTAAATGTAGCCCCTTTTTTAGATTTCTTTATTTTAATCATCCGTATGATTTTCACAGTAAGATAACTCATTTCTAAGCACAGTTTGTAATTTTCTTTAGTTTGATATCCATTATCACCCACGGAAAACAGAAAGGAATGGAAAGAAAAGCTAATTCTGAAAATAAGTCAAGGAAAAAGTTAACATACATATAGATATATTTAGACAATTTTTGCCATTTGCATATCGTAAAAAAGGTATACACAAGCTATCATTCTGAATACAACTTTCAGAGATTTCACCATTATAAAGAAATTACGAAACTTTTTTACTCATATTTAATAACGAGATAATGGCCGATACGGATTTTTCTCGCAGTTGTTAATAAATTAAGTTAGAAATTCTCAATAGCTGTGCTATTTTTTTATGGTTTTTTCCCCCTGCAACTTTGAACGCCATGGCCCTAACGATCTTTCTTTTTGTTAAAATGATTAAGGTGAAAAAAAATTCTATGGGAACAGACATTTTGAAGCCGTTATCTTAATAGTCTATTTTTATACTTATGAGAAAAGTTATCTTTACTACAATATGCTAGACATTTTATTTATTATTTTAATATTTGTTTGATTACATCTGCTGAGAGAAACCATATTGTTTTTCTCTTTTATCTATCACGTGCTTTAGTCTTATACAAACGTTGAGGTAATGGGATATTGAAATCGATACAGATTTCTTAAATTAAGCCACAGTTTTTAAGTCTGTCAGCGAACAAATAATCTGTTCCTTATGTGTTCTATAAATCAAAATGAATTTGTTTCGAAACTCTATTTGTTTTATTTGTTACGAACCAGGGATTAAAAGTAATAAAAATTTTAAATAAATTGTTTATGATTATTGTAAATAAATTATATTAATTAGAATGCATTTTTAAATGTAATAAATGCAAATTACATATAAAATACATTATCAATATTAAGGATATAGTTTTAATTTAACTAAATTAGTTTAAATTGTAATTCATGAAAATGATTAAAATAATTAATTGCACTAGGTTAAAAATTTACTATAATAATAAATTTTTGCTTAATACTATATTTTTTATAATTATTATCGTTCATGTAAGAACTAACTTCTACGATAAAATTATTAACTTTGCAAATGACTGAACATTGCTAAGCTATATTAGGGAACGAGATACACCAAAATATTTTTTTATGTCAGAAATATAAAAGTGAGTTGACAGCATCTATTTGAATTTAATTTTTATTTTAATTTTGAAATATCTTACAACCATTCTGAAAACGAGAAAGTTAACACAGCTGTTAAAAAAATAAGCCTGAATAACAATAACAACGACAAAGAAATATAAAATAGATTTGCTTGAAACTTTTTTCTTACTTTCTAGTTTCTTCTGGAGCAAAAATGAGGCTTGCGGTGTCTCATAATGGCAAGGATTCCAACAAAAAAATATATTAAAACTCTACGAATGTGATCAATTTTCATTTGAAGAGAAAAATTCAGTCTCCCCGGTGAGAAGTTCCTAACTTTATTAAATATAACTTTTTTTTGGTTTTCTTTATTTTAATCATCCGTATGATTTGCACAGTAAGATAACTCATTTCTAAGCACAGTTTGTAATTTTCTTTAGTTTGATATCCATTATCACCCACGGAAAACAGAAAGGAATGGAAAGAAAAGCTAAGAAGTCTGAAAATAAGTCAAGGAAAAAGTTAACATACATATAGATATATTTAGACAATTTTTGCCATTTGCATATCGTTAAAAAGGTATACACAAGCTATCATTCTGAATACAACTTTCAGAGATTTCACCATTATAAAGAAATTACGAAACTTTTTTACTCATATTTAATAACGAGATAATGGCCGATACGGATTTTCTCGCAGTTGTTAATAAATTAAGTTAGAAATTCTCAATAGCTGTGCTATTTTTTTTATGGTTTTTTTCCCCTGCAACTTTGAACGCCATGGCCCCTAACGATCTTTCTTTTGTTAAAGTGATTAAGGTGAAAAAAATTCTATGGGAACAGACATTTTGAAGCCGTTATCTTAATAGTCTATTTTTTTTTTTATACTTATGAGAAAAGTTATCTTTACTACAATATGCTAGACATTTTATTTATTATTTTTTAATATTTGTTTGATTACATCTGCTGAGAGAAACCATATTGTTTTCTCTTTATCTATCACGTGCTTTAGTCTTATGCAAACGGTGAGGTAATGGAATATTGAAATCGATACAGATTTCTTAAATTAGAGCACCTTCTTTAAATCTATCTGCGAATAAATAAACTGTACCCTTTTTTATATATTTAGTTACAATGTTTCCTATTATTATATTGTTTAACTATATATTTTAGAAACATGTCTATTGTAAGAATTTAGATATTTTTATTTACATTTATTAACTAATTAAAAATTCCAGAAGAAAGTCTTTAACTTTCATCACATTTTAAGGAAAAATTTGTTGCAATTAATTGTACTATTTTTTTTTTACTAATTCACTCCGTTAATTTCAAATCTACCTTTTAAATAAAAAAATATGTTTAAAATAAATGAGATAATGTAAAATGAAATGAGTAATATTTTGTACGAAATTTTCTAAATGTACATTTAAAAAAAAAAAGAAACAAATAATTTATATGACATTTGCCGTAATTTTTATGCTATAATTATTATGACAGTTTCCATAAATTTTTGCTATAATTATTTTGACAGTTGCATATTATTGTTTAATAATTTAAAACTAGTACTTCAATTTTGTACTTATTATACTATTTGAAACTAAATTGCATTTATTCTGTTTAAATAATGATTTGATATGATATTCTTAAGATTTTAAAGTAATTGAAAATAAGAAAAATATTTAAAGTTTATTTTTATATAAATTTACCATAAAATGCAATTTTGGGAAGACAAACATTTTGAAATTGGTCTTTGGATTTAAGGCAAGTGATGCAAGAATACTCACTTTGCATGACCCAGGGGCGCGTGTAACTTGAAGATAATTTACAAGTAACAATGCCCCGCAACGCTCTACGATCTAATAGACCGGGAACTATAGTTTAAAGTGGATTCCGAACCATGACAAACATCCATGGCACCGATAATAAACTCGAACCCTGAAACCTGTTTTATAGCGCCAGAGCTCTAGCCACTCGGCCATTCAGGCCATATTTTTATTTTATAAAATACCATAAAATACAATTTTATAAGACAAAAGGCTTTTTAAATATACATCTGTTTACGGCTTTCAAATTAGATAGATCAAAATATTAAATACATTATAAATATATAAGAGTAATTAAATGCTACAAATTTACAAATAAAAATTTAACAATCATTAATATACATAAGCTGTTCAGATATATGAATAACTATTTGTTCAATGTTATGAGATATACTTATATGTTATGAGAGACATATATCATTTGATAATAAATTTCATTTATTCTGTTTAAATAATGATTTTATAGGATATACTTATGATTTTAAAACTTATCGAATATGAGAAAAGCATTTAAAATTTATTTTTATGTTTCATAAAATATAATATTATAAGACAAATACTTTTTTTTAAATATGCATATGTTTATTAATTTTCAAATTACTGGATCAAGATATTATAATACTTTATAAATATATAAGAGTAATGAAATATTACAAGTTTACAAATAAAAATTAAACGATCATTAATATGCAATAAGCTGATGAGATAAAGATATGAATAACTGTTTGTTGAAAGTTATGAGATGGTTTTTAAAGTTATTATTTTTTACGCTTTTAATGTTTGTGCTATTTTATTAAAAAAGTGACATAATTATGTATAGGAATAAATTAATTATAATTAAGTAAAAAACATAGAAGAGAAATATTACAAAGAAATAATATCATATAATTAGATAAAGGACATTATTTACCACTATTTAAGCACTTTTCATAATTAATTCATGATATATAACTTTTAAATTAAGAAATAAATAAAAAAAAAAAAGAATTTATGAGTAAAAAAATTATAAAATTTTTGATGTAAAAAAAAACATAATTAATTCAATTTGAAGTAAAATTATGATGTTAATCTTATTACTTCTTAATCATGTTGCTGTTTCTTAATGAATTACAAGACGAAATTTAAGAATTTACAATGTTTAATTAAATTCAGCAAAGTGTTGTTATAAATAAAAAACTGTACATCAAATGTTTATATCGATAAAAATTTTTTAAGTTAAAACATTTCTGTATTTTATATATATCATTTAAAAATTATTTATTTTTATAAATGCATCAATTTTTAAAATTTTTATCAACATAGCAATTCTTATTTCTTTATTTGAATTTTAAATCTACAAGGTATTAGATATTTTCTGCATAGGTTTTTGAAACTAATGATCAATTTAGTAGAAAAGTATTAATTTTTATGTGGAATTTTTAAAATATACATTAATGTATTTCATATATTTCAAATTTTTCAAGTTGTAAAATAGTTTCTGAAAAGTATAACACATCTTTATTTTATTGTAATGGAACCTTTTTAATTTGTAATGGAACCTTTTTAGTGTAAAATGATATATTATAAATATCTAGAGAATACTTTTAGAATATCAAAATTTCTCCCTCTCATTGGATATTAACATATATTACATCTTTTACATAATTATGTCATTGTCAATTTTAGAAAGAACGCTGTCTTGAATAAATTAAAAGTAGTTTTGCCTAAAATATTATTGAAATTTTACATTTAATTTGCATTTGTTCATATAATAGCAAATATTTTATTTAAAAAAGTGTATCTTTTTTTTTTTTTTTAATAAAATTGTCTGAAAATTAATTACTCACAAAGGAGTTCATTTCACTTGAGATAGCGCCATAAACAAATCTTTAAATGATGTTATGTTTTGATGTTTATGATCTTTAGATGATGTCATGATCTTTAATGATGTTATGCTGAGAATAAATCAAAATTTATAAAAAATTACTCTAAAAAATTAATTCCATTTTATATAGAAATATTTTAATAATTTTTGCTACATTTCATTTTCATTTATTTTGTATAAGTATATCCACGCATATGAAAAACAGTTGACATATGAGGGACAGATTAGGATGGATTGTTTTTGATTTTATACACAAAAATCCACTCAAGACCAAATGATTATTTATTTTGCTTGGATAGAGAAATGCAGTGAATTAATTTTTTATACATTAAAGGAAGTGTATTTATTGCAATTAATTTATATTTGTAAGGGAATTTGTCTGTTCAAAAGTAATTTAAGGGAATATATGTTGTGTAATTTATATATCTTTCCATGCAAGATAAATAAATATTAAACAGGCTTAATAATATTAAAGACTCATCTGTTTAAATATATATTACAGAATTGTCCTGATTTTTATATAATTTGTCTGAAATTGTTATTGCTTTGGAGTTTCTTTGCCAATCAGTTTACTGTCACTCATTGACTCATTGATCATTGACTATTGTATCATTGTCTCATTGAACATTGACGATTGTACCATTGTCCTATTGACCACTGTAAAAGCCGTAATGCTATTTAGGGTCTACATCACAGTAGAGAAACACGTTAAATATTTTACACAAAAATTCTGGCGTAATTGTCTCAAACTTAGTCGTAGTCTCATTGTAGTTAGTACCTTCTCAAACTCAGACTAGAATATCATTTTGAGGCACTTCCTTGATTAGCCTAGAGGTTCTAGGTAACAGTTACACATTATTTACAAGAATCAAATTCTTTTACTTCCGTTATTATAGATAACTACAGAACCACAAGAGAAAACTTATCATTTAAAAATATTGTATTGTTTTACAAAATAAAATAAATAATTATAGTAGTAAATAAATACATAATTATAGTAGCATTATAATTACTAATGATTAATTTGGTAGATAATTATAGTTAATTTCTATAGTTGATTTTTTATAATTATCTACGAAAAAAATTTAAATAACTGATTAATTCAGAAAAGAATAGTACAACATATGATGAGTAGACTAAATGGATAATTATTTATTTAATATGACTTTTAAGTCATTATTGCACGTCTTTCTCAATCTTGTCTTATTTTAGAACAAAAAAAAGTCCATTTGTATCTTCTTTTCATAATATTAAATAAAAAAATCAACGTATTTTTTTTTTCCTTTTGATGGTTTTTTTTTTTTATAATAAGTTCAAATAATATTTAATATGGATATTCAAGAAACACTCCATTACTGTAATGATTAAACTATAAATAAAATGTATAAAATTTTTTTTTTTTATTTTTTAACATGCATATAAACATATTATTACTTTTTTCATAAAATATTTCAATGAAAATTACTTTCATGTAATTAAAACATTTTTCCTTTCAAAAACTCTTAATGAGTTAAAATTTTTGTCTTTAAATTATTTTAAATTCTTTTACTTTTTTTAACTTTGCTCACCAAAGGAGAAAAAATGCCACAATGAGATTAAAAGCCTTCAATGCCATAAATTTATTCTTTTAAACATTTTTCTTTTTTTATGTCCTTATCTCAAATAACTAATAATTTTTCACCTAATGCATCTTTTTCTTGCATCCATTTCTATTACTTTCCATTTTCTTTTCAATGTTACTTTATCCTTAGTGCTTGTCATTTTACACCAGAAACTCTAAAAATATCTAGCTTGTTGAATCTAAAAAAGTGAAAGAAAAAAAAAATGTTAAAGGCCACTATATTCTGTGCATGTCATTTTTTTATTCTTGGAGATTGTTAAAGTAAAGGGGCTTTATACAAACTGAGACATTTTATGGCGACTATGAATATGTCACGCGCTATAGCAGAATGTGTAAATACATATATTTTTCTTTTAGACATTTCTGTAAAATAAAATAAAAGCCATTTTGTCAAATAATTAATAATGAAATAAAATATTCAAAATTAGAAAAGAAAATCACAATAAACTGTTTTAATAATTAACTGGTGGATTGTCTCCATAATTGATTTCTTTATATTTTATTATTGTGAATAAAAACCTTCTATTTAAAATAATCATCTATTTGCAGACCCAAATAAACACACACATACGTATTGTATTGTACACCTATATTGTATATGCATATATATATGTACACATATACGTATATTATACGCATTTATATACACACATTGTATACGCATTTATGCATATGTATAAATGTGTGTAAGTTTGTATGTATAAATGTGTGTACTTAAGTTTGTATAAATATGTGTTCCTATGTATATATAAATGTGGGGTCCCTACATGTGTGTTCTATGTATGTATAAATGTGTCTACATATGTATGTATAAGTATATGTTCATATGTATGTATAAATGTGTGTTCGTATGAATGTATAAATATGTGTGCATGTGTCAATCTGCATGGTAAAATCCCAACAATAGTCGATATAGATAAATTCCAAGAGTTTCATAGAAATACAATTACATTTTGCAGAAAATTATAATGATAATAATTATACATAAGCCAAAAATGCCTAACTTATCTTTCTAAAACAAAGTAAACAAAGAAATCAATAGGATAAGGCGCACCAACTAGCAGCTAAACCTCATATATATATATATACACTAATATATACAAATATATACTAATATATGTACTAATATATTTTAATATAATTAAATGAATATTAAAAAGCTTTCAAATATGTAGTTAGTGATTTAAAGCAGTATGTATATCCAAATATATCATGCGATAATATTTCAATATAGATATACCTGTTTTCCTTTTAAGTATATATGTGTATTTATATTACCTTGCAAAATATTTTATGCCTCTTCTATTTTATATTTTATAACTAGTGGAATGTTATCACCTTTCAATTTAAATATAAATTAATGATTGTAAATATAACACAATAATATAAAAAATATTCTTAAAATATATATCGAATAAATCTTTGTGGGTTTTTAAAATCATAATTTATTTTAAAAGTGCATTACATTATGTAATTTTAAATTTATAATAAGCAAAAATATTTCAAAATATTTTAATGTGAAGTTAAAACTGTAAATTATTAATTTATCACGATATTTGAGAATTATGCAATTGCATATTTGGTTTTTATATCACGTCCAATTTAATTTATTATATTCATTTTTAAAACAACATTTTTTATCCATTCCTCGTTGTAAACACGTCTTTGAAACTGAATATTCTCTACTATTTAATAATATCTGATATATTTCTTTTATAAAAACACTAAAATATATATGAGTTGTAATAAGCATTACTTCTAGTTATTAGAGTGTATTAGCCCATTTGTTTTATAAATAATAATATACATAATTGGAAAAATATATATTATTCCTACTGGAATTATATTTATTGTAATGATTATGTTTATACGCATGTTATATTACTTTTGATTAATACCTTTTTTACGCTACGTGCAAATCGTAATAATATAAAAGGGCATAAACATTATTGTTTCTAGAATTTTTTTATTTTTATTTTTCATGTACATGCAAAGAAGGGTATAAATCTTAACAAATCCAGTAGGGAAACTGTAAATAATTTATTTTGAGCAAGGCATAATCATTAAAATCGAGACGAAGACTATAACAATATGCTTATGATTATTGTTATTATCATTGTATGTATATTTGACAACTTAACACTTCAATATAATTTCAATAACATCAATTCATCAATTATTTTTGTATTAAATTGGCCTGTTTATAAAATTTTTATTATTTGACAAATATTATAATTAAGTACAACTAATTAGTTTTATTCCAAAAATTGCCTTAAAAACATTTTAACAAATAATTTATTTTCCGACTAAATGTTTTATAGTATTATTTTTCTGCTATTTATATCATTTTAACGATTATGTATATTAAACAAATTATCTAAATTAAACAGTGATATCATTTAACGTGTATGATTTATACAAAATTCGAGACAAACGTAGATTTGGTTTGGTTTTCCGCTCTATGTCCGTTTTGTGCTCATTTTTTAGATTAATAAGACTGGAACCTACAGTTTAACGGGAATTACGAAACGCTAATAAACATCCATGCCACCGCCAGGATTCTGAACCCTGAAGCACCAAAGGCCAGAGCGCTAGCTAATTAATTAGCCTTCAGGTCGAGCACAAACATAAAATTTGTAGTCGAATGTTTCGCTTGTGACATAACATTGCATTTTATTTAATGCTAGATAAATGTATAATTCGTTTTGCAAACCGAAACATAACAAAAAAAAACATGATTTTTTAAATTGAATTATTAATTACAGCTTCAACAATATTACAGTTATATATAATGCTACAAATATATATACATAATTATTTAAAAAATTAAAATCAAGCATTATTTTTTAAAAAATAATAATTTATATACTATAAATTATTATTTACATTAAAGTGAACTTCAATATTAATAGTTTTCTTTTACAATTTTTATTCCAATGATGTTCCACATGTCATTAATCTAAGGTCATTTACCACTGAAACAGCAAATATATAACAGATTCAACATTATCCAGAATAAATCAAGTTAGGACTGTTAACTTGTACCAATATATTGCATACAGGATTTTGGAACCAAAATTATCTAAAGATCTATGAAACTTCCTTACTTCCAATCTTGGTGCTCTTATGTCTACAGATTCCCATTTCACTTGTTAGTCCTGAAACCTAACTAACCAAAATACCTTTTAAAGTTCTTCCAGCTCATCTCTATACAGTAATAATTTACCAACCAACCATGATCAATATACATTAAAAAATAGGATAAAACAATAACAAAAGGTTATTTTGGAAAACAATATTAAAAATGGGGCTGATTAATAATAAACCAGAATATTAAAAGAAATAATTGATTTCTTTTGTAAAATATAAGATTATTTCTGATAATAAAAAAAAAAAAATCAAAATAAAAGTGAAAAAAACTCGTATAATTTATCACAAAAATCTCTTTTTCCCCAACAGTGCAATCAATCACACTTAACTCTTCAGTAAAAACTCCTCTGGGTATTTCTGACAGGAAATAACTTTGACATTCAAATTAGATTTTTTGTTTTTAAAAAGTTTAGGAAGAAATTAAAAATATTTTTGGAAAAATTTCAGCAGTGGTTTAGTTTTTAGCTGAAAAAAAGTCTTCATTATCCACAAATTTTAGTTTTTATTTTTTTTTTTTTGCAAAAATGACGTTGATGTAAAAATACTTAGGAGCTTACAATGTTAAAATAATTATCGTTACAAAAGTGTGCTTTCAACATCATAAGCTGAATAATTACGCTTAAAAGAAAATACACGAAAAATGCAAAACGTTCTCTGAAAATTACTAAATTCAATAGGATTATCTTTTTAATCCGAAAAGAATATTAATAATAAGTTATCAAAAATTTGGTAATCCAAAAAAATATTGTGATAAAAAAACTAATGAAATAGAAAAGTAGTGAAACTAATATTTTATTATACAATCTAAAATTATGTTATATCAGTCATTAATAATGTACAATATAATCCATAGAAATGACATTTGTTATAGATACATATTTTCCAAAAAATATACATGTGTAAAAAGCGCACAATATTTAAATATGTACAAGTACATATTTAAATATAAAAATTATTAAAATATTAAATATTATTGTAAAAATATGTACAAGTACGATTATTCACTAATATTACACTATATAAAACCTTAGAAATAAAAGAAGATTAATATTTGTAATAGATACATATTGAAAAATATCCACGTGTAATATGTATGTCAAAAGTGTAAATGTATGTAAAATTTTAACACACCAAAATAAATATAATTAAATTCAGTAGGATTATCTTTTTTTAATTCGAAAAGAATATAAATAATAACTTATCAACATTTGATATAGCTAAGAAAGCATTTTGTTAAAAACTGATGAAATAGATGAAACAAATGCTGTACTATATAATCTAAAATTATGTTATATAATCCACTAATATTGTACTATATATTCCATAAAAATGATAAAACTAATATTTGTTATAGATACAAATTTTCAAAAATATATATATATTATTAATTAAAAAATAATTACATCAAAATATATATATATATATACATACCAAATAAATATAATTATTATGTAAAAATTTAATTTTCGGCACAATAAGCAATAAATTACCTTAAAGAAAATAAATAGCAATAGTTACTCGTAGATGAATGTAATAATGATAATCCTTACAATGATATATATAATCTATAGAAGTGATAAAACTAATATGTGTTATAGATACATATTTTCAAAAAAATATATATTCATGTATAAAAATATGTATATCAAAAAATATATTTAATTATGTAAAATTTTAATTTTCGATACAATAAGCAATAAATTAACTTAAAAGAAAAAAATAAGCAGCTATATTTACTTGTAGATGGATGTAATAATGATAATCCTAGAATGATATATATAATTCATTGAAAAGATAAAACTAATATTTGTTATGTAATCATATTTTCCAAAATATGCATATCCATGTATAAACATAAAAATATATTTTTTAACATACCAAATAAATATAATTATGTAGACGTTTAATTTTCGACGCAATAAATTAATCTAAAAGAAAAAAATAAACGCAATATTTACTTGTAGATGGATGTAATAATGAGTCATAATTAGAATAGTATCTATAATTCATAGAAATGATAAAACTAATATTTGTTATAGATACATGTTTTCCAAAATATATATATTCATATGCAAAATTATGTATAGTAAAAAATATACTTTTTAACATGCCAATATAAATATAATTATGTAACAGTTTAATTTTCGACACAATAAGCAATAAGTTAATTTAAAATAAAATAAATAACTGCATTTCATTTCCTTATAGTTGGATATAACACCCCTTATTTTATTTTAAAATTTATTGTATAAAAATGTAATTCTATTTTTTAAAATAAATATTTCATCTTAAAAATCTTGCTTAAAAATCTTGAAAACTCCCTTTTTTCTCTTCACAGACAAGATGAAACTAATGTTATACTATATAATCAAAAATTATGTTATATAATCCACTAATAATGATACATTTTAGAATGATATCTATAATCTAGAAAATAAAACTAATATTTGTCATATGTATATATATTTTCTAAAATTTATATATTCTTGTGTAAAAATTTGTGTATTAAAATATATTTTTTAACATACCAAATAAATATAAGTATGTAGAAGTTTAATTTTCGACATAATAAGCAATAAATTAACTTAAAGAAACTAAATTGCAATATTTACTTGTATATAGATAAAAGACCCCTTATTTAATTTTTAGCATTTACTGTATAAAAAAGTAATTCTATTTTTAAAATAAATACTTAATCTTAAAAACATCTTGCTGAAAACTTCTTTTTTTTTCTCTTCACAGATAGTAAGCTTAAAATATAGTATATTTAGCTCTTTAGTATATCAGACAAATTTGAAAAGATGGAAAGTAAATAGTCATATGTACGAAATTTTTCAAATAATTTTTCTATTTTATCTGCATCAGCTGCATTTCATATCATCTTTTAAAGGTAGGCAGTTACTTGTGAATAAAAAGAGATATACATATGTGGATACTTCAAGCAAAGGAGTTCCTTCTATTTTTATTGAACTTCTAAAGTCTTTGATTCCATTCATAAACTCAACCATTGTAATTCGAATGATATGTATAAAAGAAGAAGAAGACTTTTAGACTTAGACATGTAACTTGTCAAAATTTGTAATGCCAAAGAAAATACTTTGTTAAAAAAAACTGATGAAATAGAAAAGATGAAACTAACGTTGTACTTAATAATCTAAAATTATGCTATATAATCCATTAATATTAATAATTCATAGAATGATACCTATCAGCCATAGAAATGATAAAGCTAATATTTGTTAAAAACATATATCTTCCAAAAATTTATATTCATATGTAAAAAAATATGCATAGTAAAAACATATTTTTTAACATACCAAATAAATATAATTATAATAGTTAAAAGTTTAATTTTAGACACAGAAGTAAAAATTAACTTACAATAAAATAAATAATTGCATTTTATTTCCATGTAGATTATTATTTCATTTATTTCCTTGTAGATTATACAGCGATAGAATAATAAAGGGACCTTATTTCCTTGTAGATGGATATAAGGCTCCTTATTTTATTTTAGCATTTACTGTATGGAAATGTAATTCTATTTTGTAAATAAATATTTCAATATAAAAAAATCTTTCTGAAAGCTCCTTTTTTTTTTTCTTCGCCAGATAATGGGCTTAATATATAGTGCATTTAGTTCTTTAATATAATATCAGGCAAATCTGAAAAGATGGGTAATTAAATAGTTATATGCACGTAAAGTTTTCAAATACTTTTCTATTTTATCTGCATCAGCTGAATATCAAGTATCAGCCCCTAAAAAGTAAGCAGTTGCTTATGGATAAAAAAAAGAAATATACATATACACATATGTGGATACTTCATGGCAAAAGAAAGATCCTTCTATCTTATTAAACTTCGAAAGTCTTTGATTCCCTTCAGTAACTCAACCATTGTAATTGAATGATATGTATAAAAAAAAGTTTAAAAAAGAAGACTTTTTCTACTAATACGTCTTCAAAATTTGCAATGCTAAAGAACATATTTTGTTAAAAAACTGATGCTGAAATATAAAAGATGAAACTAATGTTGTATTAAATAATCTAAAATTGAGCTATATAATCCATTAATATTCATAATTCAAGAAGGATATCTGTAATCCACAGAAATGATAAAACTAATATTTGTTATAGATACCAAAAAAAATATATATTCATATGCAAAAATATATATAGTGAAAAATAAATTTTTAGCATACCAAATAAATATAATGATAGTATGTAAAAGTTTAATTTTCGACACAAGAGGCGATAAATTAACTTAAAATAAAATCAATAATTGCATTTTATTTTATGGAGATAGTTATTTCCTTTCTTTCCTTGTAGATGATATAGCTAAAATAAAACAAAAGAGCCTTATGTCCTTGTAAATGGATATAAGGCTCCTTATTTTATTTTTAGCATTTTGCTGCATGAAAATGTAATTCTATTTTTAAAAAAACATTTCAACTTAAAAATCACATTGAAAATTCCATTTTACTCTTCGCAGATAATAAGCTTAAAATATAGTATATTTAGTTCTTTAGTATATCAGACAAATCTGAAAAGATGGGGAAAGTAAATAGTCATATGTACGAATGCTTTCCTATTTTTATACTTTCTTATTTCAAATACTTTCCTATTTTATCTGCATCAACTGCATTTCATATGATCTTCAAAAAAGTAGGCAGTTGCTTATGGATAAAAAAGAAATATACATATGTGGATACTTCATGGCAAAAAGAAAGTTCCTTCTATCTTATTGAACTTCTAAAGTCTTTGATTCCCTTCACAAACTCAACCATTGTAATTCGAATGATATGTAGAAAAAGAAGAAGACTTTTTCTAGGACATCCGATACGTCTTCAAAAGAGTCCGAGTTGAGAGAAAAACTCACGGAAAACGATATCTGCATCCTCAAAAAAGGAAAGTCACAAAATAATTGCGAAATGTATTTCTTCGATCCAATTCGCAAAATACAGTCATTCAAGCAAAAAAGTACCGGCTAAGATCATTAGAAACGCTTGAAATTCGAATGTATAGAGCTTATAGCATCCCATACACGGTCCCTTTTTGCTGTAGTTCTTTTTCTTTTTGCCTTGGAGGAAGATGCATTTTTCTTTAGTTTTCTTTTTTTCGTTCTTTATTTTTTTGCGTCTCATAAATCGATATTTTTCTTTCTTTTTTTTTTTCCCCAGCCCATTCCCTTTCAAATATTCCTCTGGTCGAAACGGAAATGTGGCAAAATTTAAGCTGAGATGCAGAAAGCTGGGCAACATCTCCTGAAACTGGCATTGTCAGGAGTTTTCAGGCGTACTGAAAATCTCCACTTTGAGGAGCTTATTACGCTCAGTCCTTTCGCGATTTTCTCTTTTCTCCTTTCTCTCCACTCTCTCAAACCCTTTTCCACTTCTCTATATTTCTCTTCACTCCTTTCGGAGAAAAGTGAAGAAAAAAATTATACAAAAAAAAAAAAAAAAAAATGTCCCTCCCTCCGTCTGGATTTCAAAGTTAGAGGGTTATATGTATATATATCTATATCTATACCACGCCTTGTAACGTTTTCTGAAAAGTGTAAGAATTGTGTTTCTAAGTCAAAGCTTCCAAGTTTATGCAATATTAGAAAATTTCGTTTTCGAGTATAATGTTGCGCACATCTGACATTACCTCCCCCAAACGGGTTTCTCCTTTTATTCTTCTCTCAGAGATTTAATTAAGTTTTCTGTTCGTTGGAATTTCAATAAATCCCGATACCGCTGCAGCAAGCAATTGAAGACGAAAAGAAGAATTTCTTCAATTAAATATATTCGAAATGGGAAAAATGAAAATTGCTTTTGTAAATGAAAACCAAGTTATTAAAATTGTGAGAGTGCATCCGTTGAATTGGACGTGATGGCAAACCGTTTGTTTTATATTTATATTTTTAAAGATGGATATATTACTTTTATTGTTCTTGTTAATTAATGAAGGTTACGTGATTTTATTTTTTTGATAGATTTCTGTTTTTTTTAAATCGTTTAAAATCATGATTGCTTTAAATACAAAAGTTTTCGGAATTTTCATTATATTTTATCAATTTTTATAAATTTATTTAAAAGGTTTTTATTTATTCGAGATAGTTGTTATTATTTCAAAAGATTATTGCATGGAAAAGTTACATATACATTTTTTATAATTATAAATATTTTTTATTTTACAAACATGATTGAAAGTTTTTAATATATCAACACTTACATTAAAAAAATAATTAAAATTGAATCTCGCTAAATTTTTTATAAGAAAATAATTGTTAAAATAATTACAAATAATGCAAGAAGATTATGTCTTATTTTAAAATAATATAATTTTTATTTAAATATTTAGTATTTTTATTAAATTTAATTACTTTTCATATTGTTACATTTTATTAAATTATTTTAATTATTTTTATATGGTTTTAGAAATGTTTCCAAAAAACTAAAAGCAAAATCCAAAAGATCTACTATAATATTTAATTTCAATCTGCTCAAATTTTCTTTTTTTTTAATTATGTCATTACGTTCAGATTAATTCTTTGAAAATAAAATCTTCAAAAAAAACAATAAATTTATAAAAATTTTATATTAATAACATATATTAACATATTTATTAGTTTATTTTAAGTATGAAGCTGAAATCATTTAATAGTAAATGCTTTGTAAAATTTAAAAAAAGGATTTTTTTAAATTTATGACATTAAAAATTAATGGCATTAGTATTATAAAAAAATCAATACTTTTATAACAATTAAAATAAAGTGCATAAATTTAATTATTTTAAAAAAAATTATAAAAAGTAAAACATGAAATTTATACAATATAAAAATATTTAACAAAAAAAATAAAAATAAATTAAAAATAATATAAAATAATTAAATTTCTAAATAATAAAAATAATTTATTAAAAGCTATTTAACATGAAAATAACATAAATAAATTAATTTAATTTAGAATTATACTTAGGAAATATATCCTGATACCGCTGCAACAGCAATTGAAGACGAAAAAGAAGAATTTCTTCAATTAAATATATTCGAAATGGGAAAAATGAAAAATTGCTTTTGTAAATGAAATGTGAGAGTGCATCCGTTGAATTGAACGTGATTGCAAACCCTAGTTTTATATATTTTTTAAAGATGGATATATTACTTTTATTATTCTTGTAAATTAATGAAGGTTTTGTGATTTTTTTTTTTTTTTAGATTTCTGTTTTTTTTTTGAGTAGTTTAAAAGTCATGCTTTAAATGCAAAAAGTTTTCTGATTTCTCATTAAATTTTATCAATTTTTAAAAATTTATTTAAAATATTTTTGTTTATTCTAGATGGCTGTGTTATTTTAAAAAGAATATTGTTTACAATGGTTGCAGATATAATTTTTTAATAATAAAGATTATTATTCTAAAAACATATTTGAAATTTTTTTAGTATATCAACATTTCTTTAAAAAAATTAATTAAATTTTAAATTCACTAAATTTTTATAAGACAAATTATTAAAATAATTTAAATAATACTAGAAAATTATTTCTTATTTTAAAAATAATATCATTTTTATTCATATATTCTGTTTCTTTATTAAATTTAATTATTCATCATGTTGTTATATTTTACAAAAATTAATTAAATTCTTTTCATACGTCTCTAGAAATGTTCTAAAATTAAAAAAGCAAAATCTTAAAAAGTATAATTCTGATAAAATATTTAATTTTCTTCTTCTTAAGTTTAATCTTTTAACGATGTCATTATATTTAGATTTAACCTTTGAAAAGAAATTCTACAAAAATCATATTTTAAGTATGATGCAGAAATCATAGAAAAATTTAAGCATGTGCAAGTAAAAAACTAATCATTTAATTTACACATACTTGAAAACTAATGACATTATTATTAGAAAAAATTCTATACTTTTATAATAGTGAAAATAAAATACATGTGTTAGCATGTGTGTGTAAGCATGTGTTAGTTAAAATCACTTTTTTAATTTACAATTACTTGAAATCCAATGACATTGATGTTATAAAAACAGTCTATACTTTCGTAATAATTAAAATAAATTACATAAATTTAATTATTTGAAAATTATAAAAAGCAAAAAATAAATTTAAAATAATATAAAATTTTTTAACGAAAAAAAAAAAAAAAACACATTTTTAAATAATAAAATATTAAAAGATAGGTAATCTGAAAATAATCTGAATAAATAAATTTAATTTAGGAATTATACTTTATGCCAATAATTAATTTTGATTAAATTATGCCTATAATCTTTTATAATATATAAGTTGACACTTTTTGTAACAGCATCACACCTTCTGAAAATTATATTAAAAGTTTCAGAATTTTTTTGAATACTCTTAAAAAACATTAATGCTGCAATGATATAAAAATATTTTTTTTTTTTTTTTTTTAATTTTATTATTGCCAATACACATTTTCCAATTTAAAACATAGTTTAGAAAAAGTACGTATAATGTTTAAATACGTATTTTAGATAAGGTTATGTATTACAATAACAAAAGAATAC
This sequence comes from Caerostris extrusa, assembly GCA_021605095.1. Taxonomy (NCBI): domain Eukaryota; kingdom Metazoa; phylum Arthropoda; class Arachnida; order Araneae; family Araneidae; genus Caerostris; species Caerostris extrusa. Next base: position 27,328 of record BPLR01017492.1, read on the forward strand.
TTAGTATTTTTAAATGACATTGAAATTTTACATTGAATTTTTACTGAATGTTATTATTCTTTAATTTTAGTGTAAATTTCTAAATAAACAAACTATTTAAATAATAAATAATAAATGCAATATTCCATAAAATATAAATTCTACTATTCTACTAGTTTTATGTTGATTAAAATGATTAAAATGCTATTTACTTACATACATAACATATATAAATATATATATATATATATATATATTTACATATATATATATATGTATATATATATATCAGAAAATGATCCACACAAAAATCATACAAAATAAAATCAGTTATAAATCTGACAGGATAGAATAAGAAATTTATTCCAAATTGTTTATTAAAAATCTAGAACAGTTCGTAGCTCCAACATTAAGAACAACACTAAAGACATATAAAAACTATCAAATATAATCTGTTTAAAAATATACTACTATTTTGTTGTGGTTCATCATTTGCCATTTTAATTTAAAACTAAAATATGTTAAAACTATCAAATATAATCTGTTTAAGAAGCAAGTATTATTATTCTTTCCATCTCATCATTCTCCATTTTAATTTAAAACTCATAACTATTAACAAATGCAAGTCTTTTCAGCAGTGTTCACATTAAACTGAGGAGATTTAACCAGCACAGAATGTTTTTCGGTGTTCTCCAAGGGTATTAGTCTTGTTTGCAAAGAAATATGTTTTGTTTTTAGGACAGAGTTCCTGAGCTTACAAAAGCCTCCCTCGATTTACTTTTTGTGTAAGACAGTTCTTAATCTCCAGCCTCAAGCACCCAATCTCCATCAGTCTCTCGTCTCCCTGTTTCTTTCCTTTCCCTTTCTCCTATTTCCTTTTTTTGTTCTAGAGGAATCTTCAACCGTTGTCTTTTTCTGTTTTCCTCTCGTAAGATGATATACGTATGGATTGATGTTTGGAATGTAGTGAGCGGTAGTGTGCATTTGGAACGCCGTACAGTACTAGATGCTGAGGAATTACGACGTGGAAAAAGAAAATGAATGTCCTTGTATCTCTTGCATGCAGTATTTTTTTATTCAATATATCTAATTAATTACAAGGAAAGTATGTTTTTTTAATAGAATTTCTCTAACTTCTGTCTCTTAGATTTTCTATTCCTTATAAGATTGACAAATATCTCCAGCTGTAATGCCAAATTACCTATAGAATTTATTATGGTTATTTTACATGTAGCGGATAGAGTTAAGCGTTATACAAAATGATCGTGCTTGCATTTTATTTCTTGTCAGCTCTCTTCAAAATTTTGAATTATATGTAGTGCGATATATATATATATATATATACATCCCACTGAATGCATATCGCACAATAATTAATTGCAAGAAATTAAATCGCATACATATCGCACACTAATTTATCATCTATACATATATCAAAATTTCTCCACGTCTTATATAAAACTGACAAAAACAGATTAAGAAAATTTATTCGGAAGTTGTTTTATAAAAATCTAGAGTAGTCCATTGTTCAAGGATTAAAACACAACACTAAAGATATGTTTGAAACTATCAAATATAAACCGTTTAAAAAACGTATATTATCATTCTTTTGCAGTTCATTTTCCATTTTAATTTAAAACTCATAACTATTAACAAATGCAAGCCTTTTATCAGTATTCGCATTAAACTGAGCAGGATTTAACCAGCACAGACTGTTTTTCGGCGTTTTCTCCAAGGGTATTAGTCTTGTTTACAAAGAAATATGCTTTGTTTTTAGGACAGAGTTCCTGAGCTTACAGAACCCTCCCTCGATTTACTTTTGTGTAAGACAGTTCTTAATCTCCAGCCTCAAGCACCCAATCTCCATCAGTCCCTCGTCTCCTGTTCCTTTCCCTTCCTTCGTCGCTCCTATTCCGTTTTTTTTTTTTGCTCTAGAGGAATCTTGAACCGTTGTCTCTTTTTCTGTCTTTCTCTCGTAAGATGATATACGTATGTATTGATGTTTGAATGTAGTGAGCTATGTCAGTGCATTTGGAATGCAGTAGAATACTAGATGCTGAGGAATTACGACGTGGAAAGAAAATGAATGCCGTTGTATCTCTCGTATGCAGTATTTTTTTATTCGTTATAACTAATTAATTACAAGGAAATGATGTTTTGCTTTGTTTTTTAACCAAATTTCTCTAAATCATGTATATCTAATTTCTTATATGATTGTCAAATATCTCCAGCTATAATATTAAATTAATTACAGAATTTTAATATACATTTATATGCATGAAGAATAGGCTATTTTACGTGTAGCGAATAGAGTTATGTAAAAGGATCGTGCTTGTGTTTCATTCCTTGTCAGTTCTTTTAAAATTTCTGAATATCTAGTGCGTACATCTATCTATCTATCTACATATATATATATATAGGAATAGTTAGTAAGATTTATTGATTATTATCACATCATTATACATATATCATGTGATCATCTACTAAAAATTGAAAACATTCTATACAATTGTACAATTAAACGCGTACAATTTGTCAGCAAAGAAATATATTATTTCCCATCATCATTTTACTTAATGCGATAATAAAGTATAATAGGGGTATTAAAAATATCTAAAAAATTAGATAATATATAAATGCACATAATTTAATATTTATAATAAAATTTTTATAGTATATAATATATGTATTAGACAATATTCCACACAAAAATCATACAAAATAAAAATCTTTTATAAATATGCAAAGGATAGAATAAGAAATTTATTCCAAATTGTTTATTAAAAATCTAGAACCGTTCGTAATTCCAACATCAAAAACAACTCTAAAAAACCTGTTAAAACTATCAAATATAATCTGTTTAAAAACATATACTATTATTCTTTTGCAGTTCATCGTTTGCCATTTTAATTTAAAACTCATAACTATTAACAAATACAAGTCTTTTCAGCAGTACTCGCATTAAACTGAGGAGATTTAACTAGTACAGACTGTTTTTCGGCGTTTCTCCAAGGGTATTAGTCTTGTTTACGAAGAAATATGTTTTGTTTTTAGGACAGAGTTTCTGAGCTTGCAGAAGCCTCCCTCGATTTACTTCTGGTAAGGCAGTTCTTAATCTCCAGCCTCAAGCACCCAATCTCCATCAGTCTCTCGTCTCCTGTTTCTTTTCCTTTTCCTTTCTCCTATTTCGTTTTTTTTTTTGTTCTAGAGGAATCTTCAACCGTTGTCTCTTTTTCTGTCTTTCTATCTCGTAAGATGATATACGTATGGATTGATGTTTGGAATGTAGTGAGCTATGTCAGTGCATTTGGAATGCCGTAGAATACTAGATGCTGAGTAATTACTGATGTGGAAGGAAAATGTATGTCTCTTGTACCTCTCGTATGCAGTATTTTTTATTCGTTATATCTGATTAATTACAAGGGAATGAACCTTTTTGTTTTGTTTTTTAACAGACTTTTCTAAATCCTGTGTATCTAGTTTCTTATATGTTTAACCAATAGCTCTAACTATAATACGAAATTTTCCATAGAATTTACTCAATATAGCTATGCATACATATGAAGAGCGTGATATGTTACGCACTTTAAGTTTTAGTTATGCAAAATGATGGTGCCTTCGGTTCATTTCTTGACAGTTTTCTTATATCTTATAAATATATATATATATATATATATATAGATAGATAGATAGATAGATAGATAGATAGATAGATAGATAGATAGATAGATAGATAGATAGATAGATAGGTTGGATTTTTATAAATAAATAGATATGTATATCAGTTTAAATGTATGTGTAATATATGTTACTCGCTTAATTTGGCAGTTCGGAATATTTTATTTCTCAGCATCAATTAAATTATATAAAAATGTACAAAACTGGATAATAGTATAGTAAGTAACTATATATATATATATATATATATATATATATATATATATATATAAATATATATATATATATATTATAATATAATATCCTTATCAACTTAAATAAATAATCTGTCTTAAGCCAAAAGTAATGATTCTTTTATACATCGGCTTATATAGACTACTACAAATTAATATATATATAAAAAATATTTGCAATTTGCTGTAATTATTATTTTATTTTTTCCAATGTAATAATTTTTGCAAAACTTTTTTATTTTCCATTTGAATAATCAACAATATTTTTAATGTAATATAGGAACTTTTATAATATACATTTGTAATATCACAAAAATACAAAAAAAAATCGACTGATTTTATAAAAGGTACGAGTTGCATTTATACATATTTGTAACCAAATTTAATGTTTTTTTCATGTTTCGAGATTTTTAATTTAAATTGATAATGATAAGAATTTATTAGTTAAACTTTTACTAATCCATTTCTTCTCTATTACAATAGTTATAGTTATACAAATTTAATAAGTAATTTTTCATTAAATTATACAAAAATTAACTGAAGATAAGAAGTTGTAGATTTTTTTCACAGGCTAAATAAAAACACTTCCTTTCAAAGTAACATTTAACCAATTTGGTTTCCTCTTTTTATTCTTTCAACAGTTTAAAACCGAAAGAAGAATGTGGTATAATCTCGAGGGTTTAATTTTCTTAATGTCTCTGGAGAACTTTCAGAAGTAAATTATTCACTTTCGAGTCTTTGTTACTTTTTTGCAGGAAAACGTTTGTTTAAATCCACTTTATTTAAGTAGTAACAGTATTTTAATTATGTTTGAAAGAAACAGCAGTCATGCTTTTTTATACAAATCATTAAAAAGTATTATTTTTTTGGCTATTTTATAGTAATCTTTAAAAATATATTAAACTTTTTAAAAATATATTAATCTGTTTGATGTAAATTATAACATATTACATAATAATTTGATAAATATTATATAATTCTGTTATAAACATAAGACTCTTATCCTGGTCTGTATACTTATTTCACTTTTATCGTATTTAATGATAAGTAATAATAGATTTTGGATAAATAATTAAATATAATTTTATTTTAACATAAAATTAATGTCTCTCCAAATAAGCAATTTACATGAACATTTTAAAATAGCTATCAATGATAATGATCAATAATTATTATCAATACGATAATTATCATTATAATTATGAAAGTGATCATGGGAATTATAATACTTATAATGATAATATCGTTGGTAATTGATAATTAATAGTAATTTTCGATAAATGATAAATGATAATTATTGAAACTTTTCGATAAATGATCATTATTGAAAAATATCAATAATCATCATTTATTAATGATTTTTGTATGGAAAGTTATTTTAAATTCTATTAATAGAATAATAAATATATTATAAGTGGGATTAAATATAATTAGAAATTTAATAAGTTTGAATATCTGTATTTTATTAAAGATCTCATTGTATATAACTTTGTTATTTTTACGAATGCCAGGCACTAACATCTGAATATTATTTCCATTGTTGTATGTATATGTAACAAGTTCTACTCCAAAACAATGGCTTCACGGTAGGCTTTCTATGCTACACAAGCCTTGGGGAACCACAGTTTTCAATGAAATTCCTGAAAAATGGCATCTAGGGAAATATACTCTGAACGAAAGGACATTCCGTCTACAGATTTATTTTGCCCATGTCCGGCAAAAGACAAAACCATCTTTTTGTCCAACATAATTTATTAAGTCTCTAAGCAAGAGCCCTTGTTTTGGTAACACAATTCTATATCCACGAGGCCTCCTAACACTTAACGTCTCGGCCTGATGGACAATTGATTGGCCCAGCGCTTCTTAGGGTACCACGGCTTCAGGTTCGAATGCTGGCAGTGACACGGATGTTTGTTAATGGTTTTGGAATCTACGTTAAACTGTAGATCCCGGTATAATTAGCGTAAAGTGTGTGCGCAAAAAGCACAGTAGAGCGACAAACCAAACCCACTTCGACGTCAAAAAATAACAAAAACTGCAATGCTGTCAGACGCCAACGTTGGGCAGCCTAAGTGATGATTCAATGTGAAATGATCGACCAGCTATTCAAATTAATTTGTCAATACTTAAATATCTGTATTTAACATATTTTTCTTCAATTATTTAAAGAACAGTCAGTTCATTTGCAGAAGATGATTAAAATGGCTTTTATATGTAGATTTATTTAATAATAGAATAAAAATTGATAATGCCTTTATTGCATATTTTATGAAGAAAGTGTAAAGGAAATCAGCGATAAAGAAAGAAATTACGGGTATAAAAATTCCAATTAGACTTCTCATTCTATCTAGTCTTCACAGAAAGACAAGTGATAAACGACATGGTGATCGACTAGCCATGCAAATTAATTTATCAATACTTAAATATGTATATTTAACTTTTTTCCTTCAAACTTTTCATTTCATTTTGCAGAAGATGATTAAAAGGGCTTTAAATTTAGAATTTCATTTAATATTAGAATGAAAATTGTAATGCAATTTATTTGCAGTATGTTGTGAAAGAAAACATAAATATAATCAGATATAACGAAAGAGATTCTGGGGCATAAATATTCCAATTAGGCTTGTTATTCTATTAAATCTTCTCAGAAAGATGTGGTATACAAAATAATCGACTAGTGATCGACTAATCATGTAAACTAATTTGTCAATATTTACATTTAACTTCTTTTTCTTCCAAATATTTAACAAACCTTCCTTTCATTTGCAGATGGTAATTAAAATGGCTTTATATGTAGATTTTATTTAATAATAAAATAAAAATGATAATGTCATTTATTGCAGCATTTTTGTGAAGAACGTGCATCGATTATAAATTGTGTATCTTGTTATTCTATTAAATCTTCACAGAAAGACAAGTGATAAACCACATAATCGACTAGTTATCGAATAAACATGTAAAATTTTTCGATATTTAGGGAGTCTATATTTAACTTCTCTTTTCTTCCAAATATTCCTTTTCATTTTTGCAGAAGATGATTGAAATGGTTTCATATGTAGATTTTATTTAATAATAGCTAAAAATGTTGATGTGATTTACTGCAATATTTTTTGAGGAAAGTATAAATAACATCACCAATAACGGAAGAGATTATGCAGTATAAATATTCCAATTAGGCTTGCCATTCTATTAAATGTTCACAGAAAGACAAGTGATATACGACGTGATCGACTAATCATGAAAATTAATTTCACAATATTTAAATTTCTATATTTATCTACTTCTACTTCCGAATATTTAACAAACCTTTATTTCATTTGCAGAAGATAATAGTAATTAAAATTGCTTTATATGCAGATTTTTATTTAATAACAGAATAAAAATGACAATGCCCTTTATTGCAGTATTTTTGAGGAAAGTATAAATGCCATCAGCGATAACGAAGAGATTCTGGGGTATAAATATTCCAATTAGGCTCGTCATTTCATTAAATCTTCACAGAAAAGACAAGTGATATACTTCATAATGAAGAAACATCAACATATAATTTCGAGGCTCCAGAGATAACGAAAAGGATTCACAGGGTAAAAATATTCCAATTTGGTTTGTTATTCCATTACATTTTCACAGAAAGACAAGTGATATAAGAAAACATAATCGACTAGTGATTGACTAGCAATGTAAATTAACTTGTTAATACTTAAATGTCTATATTTTTGTCTTAATATAAATATAATGGCTCTATATAAATCTCTATGTAAATTTATGTCTCTATATAAATGTCTTAAATGTATTTTATTTTTCTTCAAACCTCCATTCCATTTGCAAAAAGATGATTAAAATGGCTTTTTATTTTATGTAATAATTTAATAAAAAGGATAATACCATCATTCATTGCAGTATTTCTTGAAGAAGAAAGTATAAATGCCATCAACGATAACAAGAGATTCTTAGGTATAAATATTCCAATTGGAAACTGTCATTCCATTAAATCTTCACAGAAAAGACAAGAGTGATATACGACATAATGAAGAAACAACAACATATCATTTTCATGCTCAGAGATTCAGACGTTATGTTATCTCCAAGTATCACTCAGGAAAGCTTCCCTAATCAAATTAATAATAATAAAAAAGAAATCTCTTCCACCCCTTGACGTCGTGCATATCTACATCCGCATCCGATACCCAACCAATCAAAGAAATCTATTTCCCTCATACTGCAACCTCCATGGTCGGCTTGATCCAAAATCCCATCGCATGAAGTCATTAAGAGTTTCATCTGACATTGATAAATGAACACAGCTCACGGCTGGAGCGGGGCCTGGGAAGCGATTGAGCGCTGACAAGAACTGGGTAAAACTTCTTTGGATATCGGAACCACCTTTTCCCAAAGACTTTTCATAGGGGAGGCCAAGAAGTTTTAATGACTTTCCTGTAACGCTTTGCAACGTGCAAGAACAAGCGTACACGGACTTTGTGAGTTTCTCTTAGTATGCAAATGATGAACTTAAGCTTTTGAATTAACCTGAAGAGTTATTAAGATTTGAAGCAGCACAAGTACCCAAGGAGGAAGATATCGATCGGTTCTGGTGAATATATTTGGTATTTTCGCTAAAAAAAGGGTCATTCTGTGAAATAATTGCATGTTTGGTTTATGGAAATTTCTATCTATGTTCTGAATGTAAATTGGTTAATTTGGAATAGTAACTGTCAAAATAAATAAATAGAAACTAGGCTGGTGGTTTATAAAAGAAATAACTTTTCTAGTATTTGAAGCAGCTGGTCCAGTGAAATCAGCTTAAATAGACTTAATTATTTTATAATAAATGGGCCATATTTGTTGAAGTGTTACAAAACGTTATAATTAATGAATATTTAAAATATTTTATTAATCGATTTTAAATTGAGATAAAATGCCATCCAAATCCAGTTTCTTGAATAAAATTTCCATTTAACTATAGAAATGTAAAAACTACCTTAAATAAAATGACTAATTCAGCTTCTATAGACTAACTCTTAATCGTATAAATTATAATAATTATCATTAATCGTATAATAATATTAATTATAAAAATATTAAATATAATTAATATAATTTAAATTTAGTTATTTAATAATTTTAATATTGAATATAATTACTTAAATAATATTAATTATAAAAATATTAAATATAATTAATATAATTTAAATTTAGTTATTTAATAATTTTAATATTGAATATAATTATTTAAATAATATTAAGTATTATTAATCATATACATTTTTCCTATATATATATATACCTATTTATGATCATGAATTTGTTCAATCCTGTGAAAGTAAAAAAAAAAAATCATATTACATTTCAAATTAACTTTCGAGCGATAATTATATATATTTTTGAAAAGATTTTTGTATACCTTATATGATATTTTATACAAACTCTGATTATAAAAAAAAAGAAAATATTTTGCAGAATGATAATTTTCGAAATTATTTGTCTTAAAAAGAAATATTTTATTTATATTACTCTATTTTCTGTAAATTTGTGAAAGAATAGTTGCCTTATATTCAGGCAGTAATGAGAGATAATTTTTTAAAAAACAAATGAACAAAAAATACTCCATGAAAAGAAAATATGTGCGATTTTTTTTTTCTGGTAATATTGATGATTATAATATAGAAGTACCAAATAAATAAATGTCAGCTACGTTTAGAATCTGAATAATATCTTTTGTAAATTGAATATAAACATCCAAAATTAAAAAAATATTTTTAGATTGATTTTTTAAAATAAAGTTATGAAATCCATAGATTTCTACGTATTTATAATTCGATGTTGCTTTAATGAATAGTTGCATGTTTATGTAAACTTATTTTAACTAATGTATTTAACAGAGAATATTAAATAGATTTTCGTTATTTATGATTTTTATGATGGTGTGAGCCAAATTGACGAATTCAAAAAGTGCATCAAAAACTGAAACTGTATAAAAAAAAATCAATATGGTATTTGTATGAATTTTGATATACTAATTATGGTTGATAATTCTCAAATATTCAAAACTAAGACACTTCATTTTTTTCCTACTTATTTAAAAATTATTTAGTGGAAGTGTTATTAAAAGTTTCAAAAAAGATTAAAATATCTATTGTCAATACGTAAGAATATATTCGCATTGAGAAAAAACAAAATTAGAATCACATGTGGCAATTCTACTTTTTCAACGCTCAGACAAACGGGTAAATTTTATGGTATTTTTTTTTCTTTTAAACAATCCATAATATTAAATAGAAAATATTTAAAATGAATAATCATCAATGTCTGTATGATGGAATGAGATGTCATATCGTACCGGAATGAGGGCAATCTTATACAGAATGATCTCATGCAGAATGCCAGAGATTAAAAATGAGACCCCAATGTGTTGTATAACTCATAAAAAAAGTTTTAAAGTATTGAATCTGTAGAAAGAAAGGAAACCTATACATTGAAGGATAACAAGTCAATATTATTTTTGATAGTGATGCATACAGCTGAAATTATACAAGTGAGTAATATATAGAAGTGAGTGTTACAATGAATGGGATTTAACATTAAATATAAAATTTTTTATTAAATGACTTTGAATGTATACAATTCAAGGTATGCAACTTAAGGAATGTATACAAATGAGCGTTACATAATAATGAATGGGTTTTAACATTAAATATGCCCTTTAACATACATAAAATGACTTTGATTAGCTGTTATTACATTTGCTATCGTTTAGATACATTAAATATTCTGCTTCTATTGGGTGATACCATCGATGTTTAAAAATGTAGCCCACTCGGGGACACCGTTTTGAGTCGATCGAAGAGATTCAACGTGAATCGTCGAGGCGCTTTGAAGGTCCTCCCTGCCGATGACTTTTTAGCATGCACTGAGGATTAGAAAAAAGTTGGCATAAGTGCATTGTGTCCGGAGAAGATTACTTTGAAGGCGATGAAATAAATTTGGAAGAAGAATAAATAAAGAGTTTTTGAAAAAAAAAAATAATTGGTCTTAATGTTTCCGGCACAGTATCGGACATCAATATCAGGCACAGCAAGATCAATCTAGATCGCCTTGGCAAATGTCACTAGATATTTGTCCATTACAATAAGACATAACAGGACTTTTTGGACAAGAATTGGACCTCCTAATCATTTATTATTTGAGTATATTTATTTAGAGAAAAACAGAGGTCCACTAATTGTTCACCAAAAAATTTCAAAATAATTATTATTTTAGTGGAGATTTAATAGTCTGATCATGTTAATTAGGCACTCAGACGTCAGTTTTTCTTACTCAAAAGCTCTCTAATTACTGATAAATATAGATCAGAAGGCCTATAACAAATCTTTTCTGGGCTGTAATTGACCTTAATTTTATTTTAATGTGCGACAATGTGTGTCACATGAAGCACATCAGGTTGATAAATTTCTGAAATATTAAGATATTCTAGGTAGAAATTGGACAACCAAATCTTCAGATTTATTTGTATCGCATTTTTAATATCCTCTTGGATGTGCAACTGCCTTTATCCCTTTGTGCCTTACGTTTTATCTCTGAGAACTCTCCAATATCCGAGAACAGAGTAACTAGTATAATTGAATTAACTTCTCTAGGGACATAAACTGCTTCACTTTCAGTTTTAATTAACTGTTTTTTTAAGTTGTAGTATATTGACAGGGAATCTATTTTCGATAGTAGGACATTTATTTTAAAACTTCCAGTTCTCAGAAATCAATTGATCATGCATGTGTACCTTTTTTTGTATATAAACTTTCACGCGTGATTTCTTGAAATATATTCACTCAAATTAGACCGAAAAAAAATTTTCAAAATTAGACCGAAATTATCTTAATTTGGATCACCGATTTTATTAACAGTTGTTTTTCAGGTATTAATATAATACATTTTTCATTCATTCTTTATATACTGCTGATCAATTAAAATGTAACACCATGAAGGAGTACGTATACGTAGATTACATATGCAAATGATTAGCATTTCAGTGCAGAAACACATCATGGAGCATATAAACCAACCTAATTAGACCAGCAAATTACAGGTGTTATATAAAAGGGAGAACAGGAACAGGTTTTGAAGTACTGGAATTCTATGCGTGAAACCCTTTCTGCAAATCTTTTTCCTAGTGGGAAACTACTGTATGTTTTCTACAATAATGCGGTAATCAATCAAGCACGTTTTTGTGTTTAACATAGGAAAAATGGGGCATATAGGGTTTGGTTTGGTTCATCGCTCTACAGTCGGTTTTTTGCGCACTTTAGACTAATTTGACCGGGACCTACAGTTTAATGTGGATTCCGAACCATTAACAAACATCCGGGCCATGATTCGAATCTGAAGCCTGAGCGCTATTCGAGAATGTGGATTATTCTTCCCAGAAATTGATGCTCATGCCAAATGAAACACAGATATAGTGATGCGAACATGCAATCGACGGATGCTGCATGGATATACTGATCGAAGAGAACAAATGTACCAGCCTCGTCTCAAGTTAAGACAATCATGCTGTGCCATCACACTGATGGATCACGATGTAACATCAGGAAGCACATCTCTAGAAATGGGATAGTTGACTAGGAATAGGATAGTTGATTGAATGACACGTGATCAACAATTTGTGGGATCCCATGAAAAATTTATCAAGGCGTTCAGTGTTGTGACTTAGATGACAGGAATTTGTATCCGCAATGGTGCCATAATAGCGGATATGAACAGACGAATACCATGATTTTGTCTTTATAAACAAATCATGTTTCTGCCGGCGCCCAGTACCCATTAACCGTATTCTAGACTTATTTTCGAGGTCGAAAAGTTTTTTAACTCTTATATTATGAATCGTCCACCTATCATCCACCTGAAAATAAATCATGGTGTGATGTTGGATTGATACCCCCTGCCCTCTAATATGCATTTATAGTAACACTGAACGGCCAGAATGATTTATTTGAGGTTTGGAAGCCTGTTTGATACTTTACTTTCAAGGGTTGCCTCTTTCATATTTCAACAAGACAATTCGAGACCGCATACTTAACACCCGATGTTCTATAAGTATTTTTACACATCAACAGGTGTTGCTACTTTAGTCTTTTTCCATTCTTCAATCATCTTTATCGAATACGTCTAGTTTATGATTGGCAAACGATAGACCCAGCATGTACTATCTGATAAAACCAGATCAACTTTGGTAAGTATGGATGCAGTAGCATGAACTGGCATACCCTCCCAACACACTCGAGTCATTTTAATCAATGCAATGGCTTTGTATCTTGTTTTTTTTTTAAAAAATAAAATTGGCTTTCAGATATTTTTCTCCTTCTTGGTGTTGCATTTTGGAAGACTGCCAAGGTACGTTTTTAAGTATTACAACTCTGTATTTTTAATAGTTATTTGAGTTGTTTAATTCCCATTAACTTTTTATGTCTTGTAATTTACTTGGATAATTGAAATTATTGCATAAAAGACTCGCTGCAAAAATTATATTTGATCTTAACAAAATCAAGGAGAATATAATTGTTGGAATTCACTTTAATTATAACTGAGAGTTCATTTATTTGTTTCTTACCTCAATTAAAAATGTATAAAATAACAATGACTTGTGGAATTACATTATTCAGTATTTCTATAAGTGGCTGTTATTTTCGAATGCCACGTTCTGACTTTGTTTTTGTAAGTAAATCCAATTAAATTTCATTGCAAGTGAATCCAATTAAAGAAATTTCATTGCAAAAAGTGAATCCAATTAAGAAAATTTCATTGTAAATGAATAAAGATTTTAATTAACAGCCAAGAATTTAATTTTCTTAAAATGAAAAAGCTTTAATATTGTTTAACATTACTATTTTCTTCCATTTACTGTATCAAAACCAACGCAATATCTTACATTTTATTCTTTTAGTACAATAACATGTAGAACCCTCATTTGTCTTGACATAATAATATAATTTCAGTTATGACTAATTTACATTCCAGATCTAGTGAGCGAAACCCATTTTGCTCTAAACTGAATGTTAATAAGAGTAAGTGAGCTTCATGGATTGGATAATGGCTACGCATTCCTTGGGTAATATTTCTCAAATACTAGTGCTGCGCCAACATTTGTGCCAGTCGATTCTAAATCTTTCCTACGCCTTTCCGTTCACCATTCCCAGTAAATGTTAATGTTCAAACAAACGCCTCTACTTTCCCAATGATGACTCCATTTCTCCTGAAACTGCAGAAGGTGGAATTCTGGAATTTAATGAAGCTTGAAGAATAGAAATTGTCACGCCCTAGCCCGAAAGACCTCGCAGACGTAGATTTATGGCTTGACAGAGCTGTAATAACGAAAAGTGAGGTTTTGTTCCTTTATTTTTTTCTTACTTTTTCATGAATCTTTGTCTCTTTCTATATCCATTGTTTCCTTTTTTTCGCTGCCTATCTGTCTTTCATTGTATATTTCATCACGAGTCGTGAAAATACCAGCCCCCAAATAAGGTGGAGAAAAAAAAAATCAACAAATGGCTCAGAACTGATTGTCAGAGCTTTCTTTACACGCCCAGATTAAATTGTCTCGCATGATTTAAAGTCGAGAAGTTTAGTGGAATTGCTATCTAAATATAAATCTTTGTAATATCAAATGTCGAAAGAAAACATTAAATGGGCGCAGAGTTAAATTAAAGATTTTCTGCAGGAGTGCGTTGTGTTATTTAAATATTGCGTTCTTTAGCATCACTGCTGTTTTTATTATTTTTTTTTTTATTTGGTTAGTTTTGAAAGATTGTTTTTGTATTTTTATTAAATAAGAACTTTTTCATTAAAAAAATATATTAATAAAAATAATGTCCTTACTATTCATCAGAATCTATATTTGGACTAAAGTAAATGATAGTATAAATATTTAATATTAAATTTTCATGAAATGCAAAATAATTACTTCTGAAGTAACAAAAAAGTAATTGATAAATATTTAAAAAAACAAAAATAAGATACAAAGAATTTTTAACCTTATTTTTATGTATTTTGGAAAGTATTAATAAGTTTTTAATATATATAATAATTATTATCATCATTAATCATTTTATGCTGTCAATTTTGTAATGAGAACCAAATGAATTAATTTTTAGAATAATTTTTTAAAAAATTATTTAAGTTAGAGACGTATTTTCATTGTCGATAATGCAGATTGTGTTACCTTTTATATAATTTATATTATTATACCTGAAATAATCAAGATAAACACATTATGAATTAATTAAATAGTCAATAATTTAAAATACTTGCCTACTTAAATGGCTAAATGTGACAGAAATATATATTGTTAGAATCTAAGATTAGCAAATTTCAATAGCAATTATAATTATGTATAAATATCATTAATGGGAAAATGTATGCTTTTCATCTCCAAATACTGCATTTTGACATGAAATGTAAGCTTTATCAATTATATCAATCAGTTTTTGATACATAAATGTACATTCTGTAATTAACGTACATTGAATACAATGTTTGTTGTGCTGTAATACCAGCAAATTTTGCTAACGGATCTTCAAATTAAAACGTTTACACTCAAAAAAAACTTCAACTGTGTGGATATAATAATTATTATCATCATTAATCATTTTATGCTGTCAATTTGCTTGGTAATGAGAATCAAATGAATAAAATCCATAGTATCGATTTATAACAGGAAACATTTTTGTACTCCAAATCTGAAGTTTAATCACTTAGTAACGAGGATGTAAGTTTTAAAATATTTAAATTGAGGAATATATCATGTTAATAATATTTCAATTCCTAGAAATTTATCTTAAATACCATTCTATTAAAAATGTATCTGACATTTATCTAAAATTATCGCCTAAACACCAAATTATAGGAAAATACTGCAGTTCTTTTTCCTCTTCTAATGCAGCCGGCAAATAGACATTGATCTTTGCCATAAGGGGTGCACCGATATTTTCACGCATTACCCAGGGGCGCGTGTAACTGATGGTAAGCCACGGAGTAACAATGCCGCCACCAGCACATCTCTACGATCCCTATTAGGACAAGGGACCTACGCCTTGAAGTGGATTCCGAACCACTACAAACACCCATGGCAATAGCGGGATTTGAACCCGATACCTGTGGTAAAGAACGACAGAGCGCTGGCCATTCGGCCATCGGGTCCTATACTGGAGTCCTAGATTTATAAATAATCAGTTAAGACGCGTGGTGATATATATATATATATATATATATATATTCGTTTCATAGAACATCAATATATTTAAATATCAAGTTACTGCAAAATTTAAATACATTAGCACTTAACTAATTTAAGGTTTAAAAAGAGAAATGTTGTAATAAGATAATAAGCCTCCATTTTCCTTTAAACATAAATATAAATCTATTTGTATAATCGTGAATCTCTGACATTACTTTTGTGGTACCGAAAACAACGAAAGTGCCATGCAGTATTCAATATTCAGTTAATGAATCAATATATTTAAATGCCAAATTACTGGAAAATGTATTGTCATTACAACTATTTTAGGCTTAAAAAGAGTAGAATTTCAATAAACATAATAAGCCTCTATTTATATCTTAAGTGTAAACATAAACGCATTTGCATCATCGTGAAAACTCCAGCTTTACATTGTGGTACCCAAAACAAAGAAAGTAACCTGGCAATATTCAGATATGCATCTCCTTTTTTACAACCTACAACAGCAATTTTCGATACACTCTACACTCTGCGTTGCAACTTCCACACATATTTTTGCTGAAAGGCACCCGGAAAAGAAGATAAATGGTTTTCTGTATGGCTTCAGCGATATTGCTGACTGTGACAGAAAGTACTCGATGCTCCAACACCGATACCAGAAACGGAAATTACTACTTCAAACACAATCGCAGCGGAAGCTGAGGCGGTTGCATTTCAGAAGTATCACTAAAGCCGTATCTGGAATCGTTGGATGTATTGAATAAAAGAAAGCATTTATGGAGAGAAGGCCTGTGACTGTGAAGAGGTTGCTGAAATACAAGAGATAGAAACTCCAAATGCTATTTAAAGTAAAATGTATTCAATTCAGTTTCAACAAGTATGGACAAAATTAAGAATTACATTGAAACTAAAAACTGCAAAAAAAAATTAACAAACGAAATTTATATTTATTTATTGCAACTCTTTGAGGAGAAATTTTTAAGCTTTATTTATTTGAAGCAATAGGCTTTCAATATGTTAAATTGGACTGATGTTCAATATGTTAATTGCTTTTTATATGATAAATAATTGTCTTGTTAATATACAATATGTATTTCTAACATATACTAATATTACTCATAAGTTAGTAAACACCCATACACATTTTACATATATACACACAGGTATGTAAATATTTCATTCATCATAAATAAATACTTTAGAATTTTAGTTAATTCAATAATTTAGTTAACTAGAATTCATTTATAACAAAATGAATATTTACAGAAAAAATTGTTCTTATTTATTTACCCTATTTACAAGTTATTTTAAATACTTTAAAAATAATTTTTATACTTCAAGTTCTTCCAATATCCAAGAAAATAGTTTAAATAATATAAACTAAACAATCACATTGTTATACATTTCAAGAATGAACTTATCTTTATTTTGGAGCACAAGATTTTTAATATTGATTAAACACTCACTGCATCATATATCTTTTTTTTTCTAATGTCTAACATCATTAAATCTTTGCACTGAAAAAAAAATTTCTTCCATGTTCTGACATTTGCTGAAGCCATAATAAAATTTGCAGAAGAGTTATGAATTTCTGTGACCAATTAGGATCTTTATCTCTGACACGTGTCAAGACTTAATATCGAAATTTAATTTTTTTTTTTCCTTCGTTTCTACAAAAATTCTTCATGTCTTTTCCAACAGTCAATTTCGGTGACGTTGATGATTTTTGTTCTCATTTCTTGTACAATGATTAAATTCTTTTGAGATGATTATACATTTTAAATTTTTTTTTTTCCTCAAATGCTTTGATTCAATAGCTTTTAATAATTCAAAAATAAAGGATAGCTCATGAGAAATGTGCTTTTTTTGGTTCAATACATTTTTAAAAACATTATTAATAGAATTAGGCTATTTTTTGCATAGCCGGAATTACGGTGAGGAGTCAATTTGACTCCTACGTAAAAAAAGGATGTTTCGAACATAATGTGATATAATCGTTACAGAATATGACATATAAAAACATCTTTTGTATGGATGTTTTTACCCATAAAAGCATGGGTATTGTTTAGTGTAGAGGTATTTTTGTGTTCTTGATAAGCTTTTCATTTCCATGATCACTTTTAACGTTTCTTTTTGGTTTCTTTTTAAAATTTCTTTCATGTGTTATTTTATTGGTTTATTTAAATTTCTTTCCTGTGTTATTTTTATTGGTTTATTTAAATTTATTTCATGGGTTATTTTTGTTGGTTTATTTAAATTTATTTCATGGGTCATTTTTATTGGTTTATTTAAATTTCTTTCATATTGTTTTTTCTTTTTCTTTTAAATAAATTTCTTTCAAGGGACTTTCATAAATTGTTTGCAAATCTAATTTTTAATTTTTTTCAATTCCTACTATTAGTTTACGCTATATATATCTCAATATATATTTATATCTTGTTCAAATTTTCAATCGTTAATTAAATACTTTTTATTCATCCACTCAAGTCCAAATACATTTTTTGATACTTGTAGTGGTTGACACTTGATGTTAATACAGTTTTTTTTCAAATATTAATTCATTAATTAAGTTTAATTAATTAATTTTAGCTTTTAGATTTAAGTTGCATGTATCTAATAATAAATGGCGCCAGATGTAAGAGGAAAATTTCAACTTTATTTATAAAGGAATTTTCTGCAATATAGTGGAAAAAAAGCAGGAATTGACTTAATTATTTTTTATATTACTCGTTTTGTATTTTGTTTTATGATAATCATATTTTATTGCCTGCATATTTATTTATTATATTCTTTCATTTTTTTGTCTGTTTCAAATTGCTATTATGTTTTTTTTTTTTTTCATTAAATTTGAAATTTTATGTAAATCTTATATATTTAAATTTTTATATTTATTATTATTATAATATCGCGATATTTTGGAACTATGATTATGATTGTTCAGTTTAATTAAACTGACTACAAGAAGTTTTAAAAAACAAACAATACAATACAATGACAGTGCAATTTTTGTACATATGCATGCCAGGCTTATTAGTGTGAATATGATGCTTCACGCCATTCCAGCAATTTTTTAAATAATTTTATTGAGAGAAAATAAAAATGTAATCAAGCAATTTTCTAGTTTCAGTAGAACAACACCTCTATCAATTTCATCGTTTGAAATAAGTATAAAAAAAAGTAGTTTTTCACATTTTGTTTTTAATCTTGGCTTTATCTTACTTTCACGTTAGTGAAAATATAGAAAAGTATAATTTACTCTTAAGTAATTTTGTGTTAGTTTTCACTTGAATTGAACGATATAATTCAATACTTTGATCCATGATAATAATTTCAGTACCTCACATATTCATCGACTATTTCTATTAAAAAGTTATTATCTAATTCTGATTCATAATCAGATTGTTCTTGAATCTCATTTACAATTTCTTTTTACCTTTTTACGAAGGCTGATGAAGAAATTATACTAATTTTTTCAATTTCTTCAATAAGTGTAATATGAGAATAGTTTATGTTTTCAGAAGTAATCATACGAGGCTTAAAAGTAATAAAAAAAATTATTAAAGAAAAGGATAATTGAAGGTAAATCTTGATTAATTTAATGTAAATGATCAATTAAGGACCAATTTCAGTGAAATTTAATACCCATGAAATTAGGGAAAATCAAAATTCTTGTGTTTCATTTACAATTTTCTAATTTTACATATTTACATAGATTGATAAATGAATTACACTAAACCTTCTTTCAATTTTTTTTTTATTACCACCTTAAGTGTTAGTAAGTGTTATACAAGAATAATTTATTTTTTCATAAGCTAATCATACAGAACAAATGTAAAACATTTATTCCAATTTTGTAGAGAGTGAATATAATAACACCTTATTAAAGCAAGGATAATTGGTAAATCTATTCATTAAAACCAAAATATATGTCAATTTGAGTGAAATTTAATATGCATGAAATTACGAAAAGTCAAGAAAAGAATGTAAATATCAGTAAATATTAGTAAAATTTCGAAAAAAATCGTTATGTGCCAAAATAATACCTATTGTAACTTTAGTGTTGAAGCTAATAAAAAATGCTATGGAGATTTTACCTGAAAGCAAAAAATTAACATTTTATTATTAGTATAAAGCTCAAAAGTTTACTTGCTACACTATAGATTAAAAATAATCTCTAAATTTTTAACCAACAATTCACACATTATAGCCTATCAAAATGTTTCCAATGTTGCCAAAATGTGCATTCTAATGATTGATTTTTACCTAATTATATAATGTCTTCTTAATACTAACATATTGGACGAAACTGGAATATTTATTCACGATTAATGAATCACCATCATCCATCTGACTGGCATAGAGCCATATTATTGAATATACAGAAGTGATGAATGGAATTTGAATTCTCACAATGAACACATTGCTGGAATATTAGCATATTGATGAAGAACTGCCAATCATTATATTATCTGCTTTCAAGACGTACCGAATGTCAATTTTCAGCGAGCTGTACAGAAAATATTAGCAGCGTAGGCTTTCCTAGTGACTAATAGATATTTTTGTAGTTGTTTCTGAGAAGAATAGCTGCACATAATTAATATTTAAGACGTATTATTTGAAATACACTATCTCTAATTCTGGGAAGCGTTTCTATTATTGAAATTCAAGTACAGTAAATGAATTTATCTAAACACTATGCATTTATTAATCTAACCGATTTATATGAACATAGTAGTGCCATTGTCAATTAGTTTATAATATTTTGAAAAAAATAAAAACAAAGCAAGTTACTTCATAAGTAATGGTCTCCTAATTTTATTCCCAAAGAAAATATTTGTTTAATAACATCCCAATTTATCCGAATTTGATAAGTTTTTTTTATCACCAATATTTATATTTATAATTTATCATCAATAGGATAACAGTAGCATAGCAGGCCGTTGCAGTTTGGTGGATTTACGTACGAAAAAGAAGAATTGAAATATTATACGTACTTAAATGTTGGGGTGAGCACAATAAATCCGTAGGCAAAAACATATTTCCTTTGGGTCAAAGAGAAGGGTAGATAGTAAAAATTATTCTCAGATGTTACAATCACGAATACCCGTTCAAAACTGTGGTGGTAAAATGTGGTTGAATTGTAGCAGGAATCCTGGTAACGCTGGATCTTTTAAACGACTTAAAATTTCAAAGCACTACAATCATCAAAATGTTTCAATTTTTGGATATTTGTATACAAAACATTTCTAAATTGATAAAAAGAATAGATTAAATTGAAATTTATAAGTATATATTTAAAAACAACGTGAACATATAATTAATTTTATAAAAATGTATGTTTTTGATTGAAGGTTATACAAATTTCTGGATTATATATACATTTGTAACGCCAAAAATACAAATAAAGCCTAATTTTAACATTTGTTAAACTTTTATGTAGCAAATGATGATATATTTTACCTCTGAGAAAAGTTTTGCTAATGAAGATATAATATAATTATGGAAATGCAGAATGAAATATTATTGTGGTATTATTTGCAAGTCCGTTTATCACATTTTGTTTTTCTCTTTGGTTTAAGATTTTCATAGTTGTTTGCTATTTTAATTGTTTAATTTATTTGGTTCTATAGATTATTTATTCCCTTTAAAAAAATACGCCAAATGTGAGCTTTCGTTCAAGGCAAACAATATGTATCATCAAATTTATAGTTTTGCTGAAATAATTGTCAATGTATTCCTCAAAGCTGGTTGAAAGAAATTATTGTTACCATAAAGTACTAAAAAATTTATTATGAAGCTATTAAATGTATGTGTTGTGTAAAAAAACAGTTTGAAAGGTAAAGGGCGTAATGGAGTCCTATGAAGCACTGTAAAAAGTTCTGACAACTGTAATCGAATGATTAATTGAGATCATGTGTTTCTGCTGGGGTAAAGTTAGCATTTGAAAGTTGACTAATCTCCCAAATTCAAAAGTAAATTTGGCAGCATTTACTGCCGTGTTTTATTCGTAATTTATTTGTGATTCTTCTTTACGATTGATGATTTATTTGTGAGATCTTCCTTGTGATTCAAAAATTGATTTGGGAATCATCCTTTGTTAGTTGATAATTTTTTGTGAATCCTCCTTGAGATTGATAATTTATTTGGGACTCGAACTTCCTGTGTTTTTTTACATTTAATAAGAATTCAATTTTTTAAAAAAATAAAAACGCATTTCCTCACTATGATTAAAAAATTCCATAAAAAATCAAGGAGCATGTTTAAATATTCTTTGATACGCAATACACCAAATTTGTGATGTTCAATGCAAACAATTAAGAACGTGATCATCAAATTTATAATTTTGGTGAAATAATTGTCAAGCTGTTCTACAAAGCTCACTGAAAAGAATTATAGTTACCACAAAAATATTAAAAATACATGATGAAGCTATGAAAATGAATGCCTTATCGAAAACATTTTCAAAAAGACAGGGATCATTCTGGAGTCCCACGAAGTACTATAGAAAAGACCCTGGCAGCTGAAATCGAAGGATCAGTATTGATCATGCTTTTTCATGAAGTAAAGTTAACGATTGATAGTTTAATCAATCAAAAAATTGATAGTTTAATTACCAAAAATTCACTAAATTTCGCTCATTTTATTCGTAATTTATTTGTGATTCTTCTTTTGTAAGATTGATAATTTATTTGTAAATCTTCCTTGTGATTCATAATTGATTTTTGAATAATCCCTTGTTATTGATAATTTATTTGTGAATCGTCTTTTGTGATTCAGTAATTGATTGGTGAATAATTCTTGTTATTGTTAAGTGATTTGTGAATCTTCCTTGTGATTACATAGTTAATTTCTCTAAATCCTTCTTGCCATTAATAATTGTTTTGGAAACCTTCCCTTTAGCGATTGATAATTGATTTGTGACGTGTCCTTGTTATTGATAAGGGATTTGTGATTCGACCTTCCTGTGGCTTTTCATTTAATAAAAATTTTAATATTTTATTAAAATAAAAATATATTTCATTGTTTGAAAAGTCCATAAAAAATAAACACTATGCAGATTTTATATACTTAATTACGTGTTTTCAAAATATTGTTTGTATAAAAATACATTATAATGGTGGAATGTTTTCTCGAATACCGTTATCGAATTTTATTTTTTATTACTCAAGAATGTAAAAAATAGCTTTGCTTCAATTTAAAAAAAATTAAAATAATGCAAACCATGGTTTAAAATGGAAAAACATTTTAGAAAAGTATCAATTGTTGTTTAATGAAATAATTGAAAATTATAAGCATTATTATAATTCAGAAAAATTAAATTTTGCTGCTTTTTTTAATGTGAGATTTTTAACATATAAAAAATGTTTCAAAAATATGATTTTCTCTATTAGTGCTTTTTACTTTGTATTTATATTATTTTACTGTTTTAATACACTGAATTCTAAAAGCAAGCAATGGATTTCAAACAATGCTTCCATTTAAAAATTATTTTATTCAATTTAGTAACTTGCATTAAATTTTATAGTTGCAAATTAATTGGTTTTACATTTAAAAGGCTTAGCATACATAATTTAACAACTCTTGCAAATGATATCTTTTTTATTTAAAAATCATATTCATGGAAATGCTCTGTTATCTACGGAAATACTGACTATGTGGAATAAACATGAGGTAAAAATATATAAGAAAAGGATTTGAAGGAAAATATCAAAAAAATGCTCTTCAGCTATAAGTTGACAAAAGAAATAAGCAAAATTATATATAAACGATAAGAACTTAGACATGTAGAGATTTCAAAAATAAAATCTAAAAAAACTGGGAGCTTCAGGACTATCAAATTTATCCTATATGATCTTTGAAATGCTCGTAATTTTAAGGTTTTTTGAAACTTTTATTGCAAACCTTTTTCGTTATTTATCTTAAAACATACAGTATATAAATCTTTCTTCTTTTAATTTTTTTATTATATCGTATTAACTTTTTCACAAAAGAGACTTTAGTAAAAAAAGTTCAAACTTCAATGAAATAATTATTTTCTTAGAGAACTTCAATTAATAATACTTACTCTTATTAATTTATAATTGCAGTTACTTTAATTTAGGCATATTAAATTTTTATCAAATTTACAAAATTCCAAAAAATTTTAATCATGCATTTTGTTACCCACTTTCAAAGTTTTAATGAGTTTTTATCCTTTCATTTAATTATACTATGAATAATTTCAAAAACCAGAAAAAATTAGTGGGCAAAAACATATTAGCATAAACTATTGATTTATAAAAGATAATGTCATGAAATTTTTAAAAACCTTTATTATTTTAAAGGATTTCTCTGCCTACCAACTAACTTGCTTTTTAAATTTTAAGAATCATAAGGACAATTGCAAATATTGTAAATCAATACTATATCAAAGATATTAACTCCTTTAAATTGTAAATTTAATTAAAATGGTAATATATTTTCTAGTAAAAGTATACCATTCAATTTTTCAATTTGATAATATCATGTGTAATAAAGATCGATATATATTATATTAAAGTAAATAAAATATTATTAATTTTATTTATTAGATGATATTTATTGAACAAACATTGAAAAACATGAATTTTGTTTAAAATATTCATAAAGGTAAATGTGATTTCCTATTAAAAATACTAAATTCATCCAATAATAATGATGTTTCTAATAGAATTTCATCTAATAGAATAGAATCGTATTTATGAAATTAATAATAATTTCAATATATTCTTTAGAATTTTTTATAGTTACACATATAAATACTTAACATAATGTAAAATTTTTTATAAATATCTTTTGTTATTTGATATTACGAAACTTAAGCAAATTAAATTTCTAATGTCGTCGGTTTCCTTCAATTTCAATGTACCAAGAGAAACCTAAATCAGTAGCGATTATGACGATTGTAGAGAACTGAATCGAAAAGTGATGATATGGCAATAAAAAATTGATAGATGTATTTATTGTAAATATATTAAACATTTAATTTCATTTCAATGAAATAAAAATTCTTCAAATAAATGGAATGACAAATTTTATTTCATTTAATGAAATAAAATTCTTCAAATAAATGGAATGACAAATTTTAATAATTGCGTCGTAGATGAACTTTCAATAAGAGAATTCTTAATTTAAAATGATCATAACTCTAATTTGATATGAAAGATTTATTAAAAAGACATGGCAAAGAATTGGAGAAGTAATTAAATTGCTGTATAATAACTGGTAAAATATTTTACATAAATAAAAAAAAAGTAAAATTTCCTGCATTGCGTAAATGTAAAAAATGTCTATTATTTTTACAATAAAAAATCACTAAAATATTTTAAACAACGATATAAACGTGCTTTTGTTCATTCAATAAATTAAGTACTAAATATTTGTTGATGAAGTTTAGTGGGAATAATGCATAAAATATTAGATTATTTTATACATTAGGGCCTTTTTATACCCTTTTGAAGGATGTAAATGCAGTTTTTATCAATATTGTTAGCATTTCTCAATAATCGTGACAATTGAATGCCGATTTCCGACACTGTTTAGCCAGGAACTCGCCACTGCAATAACCAAACCTGATTAGGGAAATTATTTTTACTGACTTTTATATTTTATATAATGTGATTAATAGTGTTAGATCTAACTCGCCATTCTAATTTGTTAGTACCATGAACTTGAAATTGAAAAACAATGTATCACCAATTAAAAAAAGTAATGAAAAACAAAATATCTAAAGCATAAATCGAAGATTTGTTTTGTGTGAAAACTATTTGTACACGTATTAAAAATATGGTAAACAAATTCAAAATAAAACATTGATCAGTAATTTATTGAATCAAACTATATGTGTATTTAAAAATGAATTTTCGAAAGTGATAAAGATATTTGTTTCTTATCCCACTTGGTAGACAGCAACATCTAAATCAAGTCTCAGAACCACGTGTGGCTCATGGCAGGAAGGAAAGGGAGAAAGGGCAACTACTTTGTGATGGAGAACCCGTAGGTAGATGTAGACCCCGTGACACTGAAGAGGGGGAGCATTGCCTTCCGTAAGGAATTTTAAAGGAAACTATCCTTTGCATTTGCGTATCGTATGAGAGATAACAAGTAAACTCCCACCAGTTAGGTCGTGACTGAGGCAAGAGGCTGAACATCACAAGATAAAGATATAAAGTATCAGCTTAACATATTTATCGATGATTTAAAAAATGAACATTATGTTTAAATTCAAGTTCATTTTTAAATTTATCACTCCTTTCAGTACCCAAAAATGTCTAATAACATAAAATCTAGATTTTGTCACATTAGACAAAATTAATTTTTGTTAAGTGTGTATTTAATTTATTAAAAATACACATTTATATAATGTAATAATAAATAATTAAATAAAAACTTAATAATAAGCATAAGATAATACTAAAATAATACACTTATATAATGTACTTTATAAATCTAATAAAATCAGATGAAATTCAGATAAATTTAGATATGCACTTCTTCCTTAGCGTGGGCAAACAGCCCCGCTGGCTGGGAGCATTATTATTAAATAAAAAAACAATTTAATATTAAGATAATATATTTTAATAATAAAATAACACCCTTATATAATGTAATATTTTAGTAAAATCTGTTGATATAAAATCCAGTTGAAATCTGATATGCAGGTCTCTCCTCTTCCTTAGCAACAGCCGCATGGCTGGAACATTATTATTAAAAATAAAACAATTTAATAATAAAAATAATACACTATATAATGTAATATTTTAGTAAAATCTGAAACAAAATCCAGATGAAATTAGATATGCACTTCTTCCTTAGCTCAACAGCCCCATGGCGGTTGGGCGCGAACAAGAAGAAGAAATAATGTTAGGATTATAAAAGTAAATGCACTAATTTAGATGCTTAATTAAAACATGTAAACAAAACAGCTGACGCAGTTATGCTCGACTTATTTCATGCTTATAAACAAATTTAATTAAATTTAATTCAAACATTTAAAATTACGGTTGACATCAAATTTTTAAAGCAACGAATTTCTAACAGAGCTTTTTAATTTCTGATTAAATTTAAATTTCGAACTTTTGCATCTCCGTAAAAATCATCTTAACTATAATAATAATTTATTAGTTTAGCAATATATTATATTTTTTTACACGGATCGCGTATAAGATCTCAACAACTGTAATCGATTAAACTTATTAAATTCCATGAAACGTCAAACTCCACAGATTTCAATGCCTAAAGTACTGGGGTTCAAATATCACCAAGGCTGATTCAGAGAGGCTCTGAGTAAGTTCATTTCTACTTCGTCTTCGAGACATTTAATCACACTAAGCGCCAGACTAACTCGACTCCTTCACTTCTCACGAAAAAGCCAATAGAAGGATTGTTTCAATCAGTTCAGTAATTCGAGAATCTGCTTTGACTCTTCTCTTCTTAATATCGACTGTCGAGCTCTAGGACTCTGTAATAAGTTTTCGTACTGAGTCCCATACCTTATTATGACTGAGGGTTAGATGTTTTATTGCATTTCTCTGATATAACACGATATTGGCAAGAAAGGAAAGGTACTTTAATAAAACTGTCCAATTGAATATTTCGAAGCCTCAAAAGAATGTATTGCGTTTAGTGAATTGCGCAGTGCTATAAAGAATAATTTATTTGAGAAATGCAATTGTCTCTTAATTGTTTTTAGTTTAAATAATTATTATTAATAATAATTTATTTATATTTTTTTCGAGATTTCTTTTAAACCATCTGTATTGAATAACTTTATTTATGTGTTTTATTCATTGGCTTTATATTGAAAACACAATTTGCTACGTTAATTTTGTTGTATAGTAAGAATAAAAATAAAGTGTTCTTTTTGTTATTTCAGCATGGCTGATTTAACACATACATGTATTAAAAATTCAAAAACATTTAATGATACTGAAGCAATTTAATAGGCTATTCAAGTGTTTAAATAAATACATGTTTTGAATCTTTCTAAGAGAAATTTAACGCACTTTCACAGAAATATGTTTGATTTAATCTACATTATTAAATTAAATCCTTTTATTTTAACTTTTGTTGATTTTAACGCTTTTAATGCAGTCAGGAGTTTTAGTATAAGTAATTATCGTTAGGATTATAAAACTTAATGCATAATTTGCATATTTATAATTAAAAACTTGTAATAACAGCTCATGTAGTTAGACACAACTTATACCATGCTTATAAACTCAATTTAATTAATTCTGAATTCGAGACATTTAAAAAATTATGGTTAAATTTTTAGCAAATTTCAAAACAGCGATCACAACAAAATATTAATCTTCTCATGACAAATTTAAATTTTAGAACTTTTGCATCTCCATAAAAATTACACCTTTAAATATAATAATAATTTATTAGTTTAGTAATGTATTTTTTTTTTACACGGATCGCGTATAAATTCTCAACAACTCTATAATCGATTAAACTTATTAAATTCCAGAAACGTCAAAAGTCCACAGATTTCAATGCCTAAAGTAATTGGGTTCAAATTTCATCAAGGTTGATGCAGAGGCTCTAAGTAAGTTCATTTCTACTTCTTTCGGAGACATTTAACCCACCAAGCGCCAGACTAACTGACTCCTTCAATTTCTCTCGCAAAAGTCAATAGAAGGATTGTTTCAATCGTTCAGTAATTCGGAGAATCTGCTTTTGACCTCTTTCCTTCTAATATCGACTGTCGAGTTTCTAGGGACTCTGTAATAAGTTTTCGTACTGAGTCCTATACCTTATTATGACTGAAGGTTAGATGTTTTTTATTGCATTTCTCTTGATATACACGATATTGGCAAGGAAGGAAAGGTACTTTAATAAAACTGGCTCATTGAATATTTTTGGAGCTCAAAAAAAGAATTTATTGCGTTGAGTGCTATAAAGGATCGTTTTTATCTAATGAATGGAATTATCCTAATTGTTTTTTGTTGAAAGCGATTATTAATAATATTAATTTGTTGTTTATTTATTTAATTTTTTTTTAATATTTTCTTTTTAAATTATTCGCATTGTAACCACTTTTATTTCAGTGTTTTATTTATTTTCGCTGTATTATAGAAATAATTTTTTGCGTCAATATTTTTGTTACATATTACAAATCAGTACAAAATTAGTGTTTTGATGTAGCTGCCACATTACTAAAAAACAAACCCTTTTATTTTTAGCCTTTGTTAATTTTAATATATAGTGCAGTTAAATCTGAATTTTGACTGTCGAGCTCTAGGACTTCTATAATAAGTTTTTTTGAACTGAGTCCTATACCTTATTATGACTGAAGGTTAGTTGTTTTTATTGCATTCTCTTGATATAACACGATATTGGCAGGAAGGAAAGGTACATTAATAAAAGGCCAATTGAATATTTCCGATCCTCAAAAGAATTTGGTGCGAAAAACTATAAAGAATCCTTTATCTGATGAATTGATTTATTCTGGGTGTTTTTAGTTTAAATGATTATTAATAATATTTATTTGTGTTTTTTTTGAACTTTAAAAATTGTATTGTAATATTCTTTTTTATTTCAGAATCGTTTTATTGGCTTTGATTGTAGAGATAATCTGTTGCGTCAATGTAAAAGTAAAACTTCCTTAAGTTAAAAACAAATACTTTTATTTTAACCTTTTGATTTTTAACATAATAGTTAAATCAATATTGTGTCGAGCTCTTAGGACTTTTTAAGTTTTGGTACTGAGTCCTATACCTTTTTCTTTAAATTTATAACACGATATTGGCAAGGAAGGAAAGGTTTTATATTATTAATAGCCTTAAAAGAATTTCTCTTATTGTGTTGAATTTTCTGCTATAAAAGAATCGTTTTATCTGATAATAGAATAGAATTAATGTAAATGTTTTTAGTTTTGGTTATTAATAATATTCAAAATTTTATTTCGAGATTGTGTTTCTTTATATTATTAATAATATATAAATTCAATGTTATCTGGAGATTGTATTGTCCAGATATTATCATTCATTGCTTGTATTGTCCAGATAATTGTTGTATAGTACAAAATTAGTGTTTGAGTTAGATTACATTACTAAACAAACCATTTTATTTTAACATTTTGTTATTTTATCATAGTACAATTAAATATTAATATTGACTGTCGAGCTCTAGGACTCCCGTAATAAGTTTTGGTGCTGAGTCCTATACCTATATTAGACTGAAGATTAGATTTGCAGTTAGATTATATTCAAGATTAGGTTTTATAGTATTTTTTTTTATATACCTTGATAATCACGATATTGGCAAGAAATTAAAGGTACTTCAATAAAAACTGGCCAATTGAATATTTCGATCCTCAAAAGAATTTAGTGCGATGAGTGAATTGTTGCTATAAAGAATTGTCGCTTTATCTGATGAATTGATTTATTCTTAAATGTTTTTAGTTTAAATGATTATTAATAATATTTATTCAATGTTGTTTTTTAAAATTTCCTTTAAAATATTTGTATTGTAATATCTTTATTTCAGTGTTTCTATTTATTGGCTTTGTATTGTAGAGATAATCTGTTGCGTCAATTTTTGTTGTATATTACAAATTAGTAGAAAAGTAAAACTTCCTTAAGATTACATTACTAAAAACAAATACTTTTATTTTTTAACCTTTTGTATTTTTTAACACATAGTGCAGTTAAATCTTTAATATCGACTGCGAGCTCTTAGGACTTCTGTAAATAAAAGTTTTGGTACTGAGTCCTATACCTATTATGTACTGAAGTTTAGTTGTTTTATTGCATTTCTCTTGATATAAATACTGATATTGGCAAGAAAGGAAAGGTACTTGTAATAAAACTGGTCAATTGAATATTTTTGGTGCCTAAAAAGAATGTAATATGTTCATGAATTGTGCGATAAAAATCGTTTTATCTCATAAATGGAATTATTCTAATCGTTTTTAGCTGAATGATTATTAATAATATTGATTCATTGTTATTTTAAAGATTTTCTTTAAAATATTTGTATTATAACATCTTTATTTCTACGTTTTATTCATTGGCTTTGTAATGTAGAGATAATTTGTTGAGTCAATTTTGTTGTATAGTACGAATAAAAGTAAAAGTTTTCTTTTGTCATTTCTACATGGCTGATGTAATACACGCATGCATTAAAGAATACAAATGCATGTAATTGAACTGAAGCAATTAAACAGACTATTCATGTGCTTAAATAAATACATTTTTTTTCTTCTTTACCACTTAATAGAAATTTGAAACAATTTCAAAATGTGTTTGCAAAATGCTGTATTTTAATAATGCAGCATTATTAGAATAAATCCATTTATCTTAACGTTTTTTTAATTGTAACACATAAATATAAATTTCATTCTGTTGTTTTCACTTTATGTACTATTTACGATGGGTTCAAATTTTAAAAATTATATTTAAGATTTTTTTTAAAGTTGAATGTATGTTTGCTCAAACTCAAATTAATAACTTTATTTTAAAAATAGAATTTACAGGTAAAAATGTAATTTTTGCGTTAAACACCAAAACCCTTAATATTGATGAACTAAGCTTATAAAGAATACACAAATTTCTTCGTGATCCCTAATTCCGTTCCAAAAACCCAACTTTCAGTTTATGTGAAGAATACACAAATTCCAATCCTATTTTCCAAAACCACTTAATATTAATGAGCAGTTTATTCACAAAATTACATGATATTAATTTTGTTCCAAAACCCTTAATATTAATGAACGTTAAAGAATTTCCATGAATAAATGCAAAACCCTTTTTACATGACAGTTTATAGGAATACAAATTATCATCCTACTGTTCCCAATCTCTGTTTCCATTAAAAATTGAACAATTAATTCTATTCATGTGATAATTTAGAAACACGGTTAGAATAAAGAATATTTAGGGATAGGCATCATCCACTTTCCTTAAGTTTCAGAGAAAAACTTTCTATTCATGTGATCATTAGAAAAATTTATAATAAATATTTCGGTTCCATTAAGCCGAAAAAAAGTCAAAACTTCTAAGACTACTATGGAACCTTATTCATAAATGTAATAACATATATGTTTTAGAGATATATTTATATTGATGACGATAACAGTTATTTATTTAAATTATATTTAAGTAACAAATTAATGTATACTTTTATTCAGCATTATCACGTAATTCATTGCAGGTTATTACGCAACGTTACGTTATTCAGAATTTATATATTCTCATTGAGCAATCTCTAATTTTTTTAATTAATTAATGGTATCTTATTCCTCACAAATTAATTTGGAATTAATTAACGTTAATTTGGAATGAATGCTCACTGAATAGAATTTTAGGAATATTTATCATCCATCCCCTTCCTAAGATTTGTGGAATACAAGAAATATGTGAACAAAAGTACACAAGAAATACTTATGGCATCCATTAAGTTTCGAACCGAAATTAAAAAAAAAAGTCAAAATTGCCAAACACATGACAAGTATAGAACTTTTATTCATAAATGTAATACCATATATGTACTGAGATATATTTATATTGATGACTGATATTTTTTTTTTCACAGTTACTTATATATAATTATATCTAATTAAATGTCACACTACATTATTCAACATTATTACGTAATTCATTAAATGTTAATTACCGTTAACGAATTATTACGTTTATTCGGCATTTATATGTTCTCAAATAGCGCATTCTTTTAATTTTTGAATTAATTGCTCTATGTGAATAATAATACATGTCCTCAAAACTAATTTGGAATTCAATATTTAACAATTTGATTGAACGATCCAGGTGATATAATTTCTGAATATTTATCATCCATTCACTTCCTTAAGATTTATGAAAACTTCCTAATATGTAAACTTTTTAAACAATAGAAAATGTTTCAAAAATATCTATGCCATCTATGGAATCTATTAAGATTCAAACAGAATTATCTGCATTCAGAAGCCAAAATAACCGCAAGATTAGCGAAATTTTATTCATAAATGTTACCATTACTATAATAGAGGTATAATTATATTATTCAGTAACGTTATTTATTCAAATTTAATTTATTACGTTATTTAATAAACGTTATTAATTTTATTATGTTCTCACATTAATAAATTATGAATTAATGAACTACTTATTAATAAATAGGGGCCTGATGTCCGAATGGCTTTAGCGCTCCAATTTCATTCACCACAGGTACATTCAAATTATTAGAGCAGTATTGTATTCGGAATCCACTTTTTATATTATTCAGCGGTCCTAATGTTCTTTTTGAGCGCATTCTTTAGTTACTTGTTACCCCCTCAAGTTCATTTACTTCACGCATAAAGTGGCCTCCTTAGTGCAAATTACGTTATTCACGGTAGAGATCACGTTACGTTATTTAGCATTTATATGTTCTTTGACATTAGAAGAAAAGAAAAAAACTTTGAGACAAAACGGGCTTATGCAGGCAATAGAATTTTAGGGATTTTAAGTTACCATCGTTATTCATCCTTTATATGTTGTGCTGGAATTTTCTACCATAAAGATTCATTTGGGCAATCCACAAAGCTGAAGAAATATTTTCGATTCACATCTATTATAGTTATTACGTTATAACCAAATTTTCGGTATTTATATGTTCTGCTAACCACAAGACTACACATAAAATTCATAAATGTAATACACAAATGAATTATTAGAGCTATATCTATATTATGACAGCAGTATTTTATATTCAGAATTTATATATTTTTTGGCTAATATTTATGAAAATCCCAAGTTCATTCACTTACACAAAACTGTGCATAATTGAGTTTAGTGGTTATTCGTTTTTTATTATATATTATTTAATACGTTACGTTATTTCAGTATTTATTGTTCTCTTTGACCATTCTGTAGTAATAGTAAACCCCAAGTTCATTCACTTCCCTATGATTTGTGGAAGAACTTTCTATTCATGAGATCATTAGAAAGTGGAAGAAAATATTTCATGGTTCCTATTAAGTTCCGAATTATCTGTGCCTGTAGCCAACATTGTTAATTAAGGGCTACCGACCTTTATTCATAAATATAATGAGAAAGTTATATTAGTAGAGATACATCTACATTGAAATGATTTTGACTTACAGTTTTCTCCCACGTTACTTACATATAATTATAT